>CM069240.1:2073163-2145663 GCA_035582765.1 Acer negundo | reverse complement strand
ACAAATCTTTCCTAAAAGTAAAAGACTTGTTTGACAAGGAAATAAATAAATTAGTTTTATTTATTTAATCAAATAAGGAGTCTTTTTATTTAGTCAAAATAAAAGAATAAAAATCAAGGAGTTCGATTAGGGTTTGAAGTCTATTAAGTTGAAAAGAATTAGGGTTGAATTTAAGTCACCCTATATAAGTGACATTATAGAATTCGGCAACCCTAAAGGAAAAAGAAGAAAAAATTCGGCCAACCTATATATGTGTTCTTATAGGGTTCGACCACCACAATCTATGGTGCTTGAGTTTTTTATTTCTTTCTTCTTCTTCTTAATTCCAAGAGAGAGTTTTTATTCTAAAAAGACAAAAGAGAGTGTGAAATTATTCTTTGATAGTATACTATTGCTTAATCATCAATAAGCTTGTGTATACGATATCGATCTAGGTTCACGCGAGTTTCGATCATTAGATTGAGAACTAAAAAGTGATCGGAATAATAAACATTCTTTTGATTGTTTTGTGACTAACAAAGAAAAGAAAGTTTTTTGTTTGGTCCATTCACAGGTTTGCAATTCAAAGAAAAGGGAGACCACGCTCCTAGGTGATCCACGTTCGTGCTCGGATTGAAGGTCTTGCGGATTACCATCGACGTAAGTCAATCGGATCACGCGACAAAAGGTAATTTACTTTTGTTAACATATATGCTTGTTTATTGATTAAAAAGGTTTAAGGTTCATAAAGGAAAAATTTTTAAAGTCACTAAATCGTTTTTAGTATCGCTTCCGCTGCGTTTACCACTTTTATTTATTATTTTTCCCTACAATTGGTATCAGAGCCTAGGTTGAACCCTTTTAATTAATTAACGTATATATACAAGGATCTATTTCTTTTTATTGTGATTATGCATGTTTAGAAAGAGATGGCACTCTAGGTATTCATGTAATATATATGTTTTATGTGGTTTGTTATTGCTCGATTTTGGTAGATTTTCAATGTAATTTTTGTTTCGGAGTTGTAACAAGAAGGGTGGTCTATTATCGCCATAATTCCTTCTTGGTAGATTGCTAGGTTTTATTTTTTTTATATGTGCAGTATTTTTTTAGGGTTACTGCAGTTTTTTTATTTTTTTTTAGTATGTGCAGTTTTTTGTTTGTAAAATACTGCAGTGAATAAAAAAAAAAAATTAATACTGCAGTATTTATTATATATATACTGCCGTAATATGTTAAGGTCTTGAAGATTCGAAGACACGAAGCAAAACGAAGCAACCGGAACCATGAACGAGCACCGTGCACACCCTAGGAGTGGATTGGGCTCCGCATGGCAAGCCCAAGCTTGGTGGGCTGCGCACAGCAGCCCTGGAGTCCTCATGGGCTGCACACGGCAGCCCCTTAGTGGGGTTGTGAGTTGTGCTCGCCCGTGGGTTGGACCGAAGGATGAGCGTATGGTTGATGGGCCACCTGAAGATCTTGTATTCCTGACAAATTGTAATTTACTTGTTTTTCTAGGATGGGCCAAAGTTGTTGCTATTTAATTTATGCTTAAATATTACAATATTTGTTATTGTATGATAACATGACATATAGAATAGGAGTACCACGCATTTATCTCTTTTTGGTATGAACATGCATTGAATGATTTAGGTATCTAAATTGGCATCTAGATAACTCGGTAAATCATTCTATGGGATTTAATCACACGCCTTAAATAATTGAGTGGGAGAAGGTGTTTTGGTAACACCTATGGCCTCCAAGGTTAGTTGAGCTTTATTATTTATTGGTAATCCCCCCAAGGGGCGTCCATGAATGGAATTTAGCAACATACTTCCTTACAAGGATAGACTAGACAATGGACTCAAACGAGATCTACTCCCCAAGGAGGGATTTTCGTGAGAGAAAATTGAGGGTCGATATCTTGGTAACACACTTAATGTAATTTTATTGATATCCTCCCAAGAGTTCTTGTTAATAAAATTGCAAGGCTAAAATTGAAAACGCTGGTTGTTATGTTAACAATTAGGTGGGACCTAGTCTAACTAGTAAATGGTGCGAACTCCCAAAGGAGGCGTAACATTTATGGGTGTTAGATCACCGTTGAATTTTATGATTGAGTTATTTATTTAATTCAAGATAAATATTTAAAAGTGCTTTATCATGATTATTTACTTATATATGTTTTGTTCAGAAATCATGACCCCATCACTTATGAACATCCTGAAAGATAACACTTTAACTGGAGATAATTATGTCACATGGAAAAGGAAAATTGGGTTGTTACTGCAAAGTGAAAAACATAAGTTTGTTCTAACTACTCCTAAACCACCTGCTCCTAATAATGAATCTAGCATAATGTATAGAGATGAGTATGAGCAGTGGAAGACTTCAGATGATATGGCAAAATGTTACATTATGGCCACTATCTCCGACGTGTTGCAACAGCAGCATGAAGGAATGGAGTCCGCTGCTGATATAATGATGTCTCTAGAGGAGATGTTTGCTATGAAGTCTAGGACGACTAAGAGAGAGGCAGTGACTGCTTTTATGAATCTTAGGATGAAACCTGGACAGGCTGTGAAAGATCACATGATGAAAGTCATAGCACATCTCAACATTGCTGAACTGCATGGCGCTGAGATAGATGGTGAGACAAAGATTGATATGGTTGTCAATTCATTGTCAGATTCCTTTGATCAGTTCAAATTGGACTACACTTTGAACAAAAAGGAATACACCTTACAAGGCCTCATGCAAGATGTTCAAACTGCTGAAAAGATCCTTGTGAAAGGCAAAGGTCAAGAGATTCATATGGTTGGTAAAGTTGCTACTGTTAAGGCCCGTCAAAAGGTCAAGAAACAACAGAAGAAAAAGCAACTTGGGCCTATCAAGAAGGAGACCAAGAAAGTAACCAAGATCAAAGGGAAATGCTTCCTTTGTGGTGAAAAGGGACATTGGAAGAGAAATTGCCCAAAGTCCCAGAACAAGAAGGAAGAAGGTAATTTGAATTATCTAGAAACATGTTTTTTGGCTGATTCTACAGATTCTTGGATCATAGACTCAGGAGCCACTAATCATGTTTGTTATTCCTTGCAGGGGTTTCAAGAAAGGAGAAAGCTGAGTAAGAATGAAATCAATTTGCGCTTGGGCAACGGAACGTTAGTGTCTGCAAGTGCAGTGGGAGATATTAGAGTTTATTTGGATTCTAGAAGGCATTTAGATTTAATAGACGTTTATTATGTACCTCAATTCAAGAGGAATTTAATTTCAGTTTCTTGTTTGAATAAATTTGGATATTCGGTTACTTTTAATAAAGTTTTTATTATTAATAAGAATGATAAAATTATTTGCCAAGGTACATTGGAAAACGGTCTATACTTTTTGCATAGAAATATCTCTCACTCGTTAGACACAGAAATAACGGAACCTAATCATAAAAGAGTAAAATTATCAACAGATGAAACCTACCTTTGGCATTTACGCTTAGGTCATATTAACCTTAATAGGATTAAAAGATTGGTATGTGACGGACCTTTGAGTGACTTAAAGGTTGATGATCTACCAACTTGTGAGTCTTGTTTGGAAGGTAAAATGACCAAAAGGACGTTCTCTGCCAAAGGTGCAAGAGCCACTGAATGTTTAGGATTGATACACACTGATGTATGTGGACCTATGAGCATTCAAGCTAGAGGTGGATATGAGTACTTCATCACCTTCACGGATGATTACACGAGATTTGGTTTTGTGTATCTCATGAGACATAAGTCGGATGCTTTTGACATGTTCAAAGCATTCAAAGCTGAAGTGGAAAATCAGCTTGAGAAACACATAAAAATCTTGAGATCTGATCGTGGTGGAGAATATCTATCTGGTGAGTTTCAGCAATATCTTATTGATAATGGGATAGTTTCTCAGTTTTCTGCACCAGGTACACCTCAACAGAATGGGGTAGCAGAAAGGAGAAATAGAACTCTTTTGGATATGGTTAGGTCTATGTTGAGTTATTCAACGCTTCCTATTTCTTTTTGGGGATATGCTTTACAAACTGCTATATACATTCTAAACGATGTACCATCTAAGTCTGTTCCTAAAACACCGCATGAGTTGTGGACTGGGCGCAAGCCTAGTTTACAACACTTAAGGATATTTGGTTGTCCTGCGCATGTGTTAAAAGGAAAGACAGAAAAGATGGAGTCCCGTTCAGAAACATGTATATTTGTAGGGTATCCAAAAGAAACTAAAGGATATTATTTCTATAGTCCTTCAGATCTTAAAGTATTTGTTTCGACAAATGCTAAATTTCTGGAAAAGGACTATATGAATGATTCTGTGCCTAGAAGTAGAATTGTCCTGAATGAGATATCAGGAGATACAATTCCACGAGAGGTTACACAACCTAACCCAATTGTAAGTTCCGATCCAACACAAGATCAACAACCTACCATTCCTCGTCGTAGTGGGAGGGTTAGAACACAACCCGAAAGATACATCGGTCTGGGAGAATCAGTGGAGAATCTCCCGGACGACGATGATCCCTATACGTACAAGGAAGCTATGGAGGATGTTGATAGTCGCCATTGGCAAAAGGCAATGCAATCCGAGATTGAATCTATGTTCGATAACAAAGTCTGGTCCCTTGTAGACTTGCCTAAAGGGATAAAACCCATTGGGTGCAAGTGGGTATACAAGAGGAAAAGAGGTATGGATGGAAAGGTGGAAACCTTTAAAGCTAGATTGGTAGCTAAAGGGTATACACAGAAAGAAGGTATCGATTACGAGGAAACCTTCTCTCCTGTGGCCATGCTTAAATCCATTAGGATACTCTTATCCATTGCAGCATCTTTAGATTTAGAGATTTGGCAAATGGACGTCAAGACAGCTTTCCTAAATGGAAGTCTTGACGAAAGCATCTACATGATGCAACCATAGGGATTCATTGAAAAGGGCCAAGTGGATAAGGTATGCAAGTTGCAGAAATCCATATATGGATTAAAGCAAGCATCCAGATCCTGGAACATAAGGTTTGATCAAGCTGTCAAAGGTTTTGGATTTATTCAGAATCCTAACGAACCTTGTGTATACAAAAGGATTAAAGGCGACAAGTTGGTTTTCCTGATTCTTTATGTTGATGATATACTACTCATTGGAAACGATGTAGGTGTATTGACATCAGTAAAAGAATGGTTAGCAAAACAATTTGATATGAAGGACTTAGGAGAAGCAAGTTTTATTCTAGGTATCCAAGTAATAAGGGATAGAAAGAATAGAAAGATTGCATTATCCCAAGCTTCATACATAGACAAAATCTTGTCTAGGTTTTCCATGCAGGATTCCAAGAAAGGTATGTTACCTTTCAGACATGGAATCAAGCTTTCTAAGGAACAAGTTCCTAAGAATGAGCATGAAGAGCAATTCATGAGTAGAGTTCCATATGCCTCGGCAGTTGGAAGTCTCATGTATGCAATGCTCTGTACTAGACCAGATATTTGTTTTGTTGTTGGCATAGTTAGCAGGTTTCAATCGAAACCTGGTCCTGATCACTGGACGGCAGTCAAGCATATTATCAAGTATCTCAAGAGAACGAGAGATAATATGCTTGTATACTCTGGAGGGGATTTGGTTCCCGTTGGGTATACAGATTCTGATTTCCAATCAGATTCTGACTCCAGAAAATCCACATCAGGGGCTGTGTTTACTATTGGAGGAGGAGCAGTTATATGGAGGAGTATCAAGCAATCTTGTATTGCTGATTCCACCATGGAAGCTGAGTATGTTGCTGCATGCGAAGCTGCCAAAGAGGCTGTTTGGCTCCGCCAATTCTTGATTGACTTAGAAGTGGTTCCTAGTGCGAATAAGCAGATCACTATCTACTGTGACAACAGTGGAGCAGTGGCTAATTCGAAAGAACCAAGAAGTCACAAGAGAGGTAAACACATTGAAAGAAAGTATCATCTTTTAAGGGAGATTGTTCAAAGAGGTGACGTGGCGATTACCAAAATCGCGTCAGCAGAAAATCTAGCGGATCCCTTCACAAAGGCTCTACCTCAGAAGAGTTTCGATGGGCATCTAGAGAATATGGGCTTGAGAGATATGACACATTTGCTATAGCGCAAGTGGGAGATTGTTAGGATTATGCTCAATAGCAAGAGTGTAATGTTGTAATTAACAATCTTTTTCATATTAATAAAGAGATTTCTGGTTTAACAAATCGTATAGCATTTATAGTTTATATTATAATTGTCAAAGTAAATAATCATAAGGTCTAAAGACTATGGGAAAAGAAGAATTGTTCGTACATCTGGATATGTATGTGGTAGACACAATTCTTTAGTTAGTCTTGAATAATGTTCACAACTTAAGTTAAAGGTTGGGCACCTTTATCTTGTTAAAGTTGTAGAATTCTTTTGCTAGCATTTGAGTGGGATCAAATGAGATATGATGAGTCTAAAATCATCGGAGTGTCTTCGAGCAAAAGGATCTAGTGCACTGGGTGCATTGAACTGGATCACAATGAAAAGCTTTATCTAGAACCGTCAATAGATAATAGTCTTTTCATTATCAGGACAATCGGAGAGTCTATCTTAATCCTGAGATAAATGATGGACTTATGGTTGCAAGTGATATCATTTGAGTTATCAATGAGTACGATTATATCGCATAGTCTATCCTCGATAGTTTGGTGATATTCATTTGTTAATCGATAGAGGACTTCATTTATAGATATGGACATCGTGGCTCCATTTAATTAAATGAGAGTATAATATCATCATATGGATGTTTTGAGGTAATTGGATATTAAATCTCAACGTTGAGTTTTCGATAGTGTCTATTGAAAACATGGCTTCTGGACAAGTCAAAATATCCAAGTTCAAAACATGGTCATATGAGTAAATATGGTAACTTGTAGAGTTATAGGCGGTCTATGATATCTTGGCGATTACTGATATTAATCACGATGATACACTATCTTCAATATGATTGTCTAGGGTATGAATGAGGAGCATCTTCCTTTTCTATCTTTATTTAAGAGTTCAGTTTTAGCTCTTTAGTGGAATGAGTTAAAATTAATGGATCGGACCTAAGTGAATCATTTGTTGATTGTGATTAGGTTATGTCTATTGAAGCTTAAATTTAGATGGCCCGCCAAGATCCCCAATCCACACGGACTTGCATGGATCACTTGATATATTCTACCGGACCAATTTAAGGGTCCATCTAGAATTGCATTTAATATATTAAGAATATAATTTGCACATTATTTAAGTAATGGGCTGCTCAATTATATTAATATAATAATGAAAGACATGTGGGCTTGTTTCTTGTAGTAAGAATGGGTCGGGTTCACATGTGGGCTTTTTATTTAAAGTCCAATGGATTAAATGAAATAAGAAAATAATGTTAGGCCCAATCTTAATCAAGTGGGGCGGCAAGGTTAAAATTTTAACCTAAAATATTATTTTGTTTCATTTGTTTTAATTAAATAAGAATTAATTAATTTATTGATTAATTGTTTAATTAAATAAACAAATCTTTCCTAAAAGTAAAAGACTTGTTTGACAAGGAAATAAATAAATTAGTTTTATTTATTTAATCAAATAAGGAGTCTTTTTATTTAGTCAAAATAAAAGAATAAAAATCAAGGAGTTCGATTAGGGTTTGAAGTCTATTAAGTTGAAAAGAATTAGGGTTGAATTTAAGTCACCCTATATAAGTGACATTATAGAATTCGGCAACCCTAAAGGAAAAAGAAGAAAAAATTCGGCCAACCTATATATGTGTTCTTATAGGGTTCGGCCACCACAATCTATGGTGCTTGAGTTTTTTATTTCTTTCTTCTTCTTCTTAATTCCAAGAGAGAGTTTTTATTCTAAAAAGACAAAAGAGAGTGTGAAATTATTCTTTGATAGTATACTATTGCTTAATCATCAATAAGCTTGTGTATACGATATCGATCTAGGTTCACGCGAGTTTCGATCATTAGATTGAGAACTCAAAAGTGACCGGAATAATTTTTGACATTCTTTTGATTGTTTTGTGACTAACAAAGAAAAGAAAGTTTTTTGTTTGGTCCATTCACAGGTTTGCAATTCAAAGAAAAGGGAGACCACGCTCCTAGGTGATCCACGTTCGTGCTCGGATTGAAGGTCTTACGGATTACCATCGACGTAAGTCAATCGGATCACGCGACAAAAGATAATTTACTTTTGTTAACATATATGCATGTTTATTGATTAAAAGGGTTTAAGGTTCATAAAGGAAAATTTTTAAAAGTCACTAAATCGTTTTTAGTATCGCTTCCGCTGCGTTTACCACTTTTATTTATTATTTTTCCCTACAGATGGACCGTTCCAAGTCTTAGAAAGAATCAGCGACAATGCATACAAGTTGGACTTACCTGGGGAATATAATGTAAGTGCTACCTTCAATGTTTCTGATTTAAGTCCTTTTGGTGTAGGTGATGAACTTGTTTTGAGGATAAATCCTTTTCAAGAAGAGGGGACTAATGAGGACGTGGCTAGCATGAGATCATGGAATACAGATCCAATTCAAGTTCTCATTAGTCCAGTTACAAGAGCACGAGCCAAGAAGTTCCAAAATGCGTTAAGTGGGTTGATTCAAGGGATTTGGGCTCAAGCAAGCATGTAGAGGCCCATTGAAGGTGATGAAATCTCCAGCCCATAACAAACATGATTCAAGTCCAAGAAAGTCAATAGGCGTTGGGAGCTGATTTAGGACTGAATAAATTGTATTTTTATTTCTTGTTGCACAATTTTAGGCTGAGATATTAAGGAATTAGAGTCAAGATTGACTTCCTTGATTTGAGGACGAAATTAGCTTAGTTAAGAATGTTTTTAATTTGTCAACTTCCCTTTTTTTATTGCCTTGGGCACAATTTTAGGAATCATTGTAATAATCTTCGGTTTTCTAGGGTTTTCTAGGGTTGGTCTTCAGTGGCCTTAGTACTATAAATTGAACCCTTTTCTTTAAATAAAGACGGCAGTTGATTATTCATAAAAATAGAGAGCAATTTCTCTTTTGTTCTTTGAGAATTAATTGGAACTTATCAGAATTTTCTCTGTGGCATTCCTCCCCGACTTATCAATCAAATATTTCATCCTTAATTGTGGCATCTTTCTTTACACCAAGGTTCGCATCTTATTATAGGTGTTGGGTCGTAGTTTCCATCCAAACCAGATCATAGAACGGTCTTAGTCACAAATCGACGAGGATCGTATCAACGACCGCTGTAGTCCATCTGCACGTGAACGACCAAAACGCTGCAGTTTTGTTGGGAGCCTATAAATATCCCATTTTCATTTTAGGTCGTCCCCAAGAGTTACAAAATCATATTTTTCTCTTAAAACACTTTTGAGAGCCAAAAATCCTCAAGAACTCACCTTTAATCACTCAAAGCATTTCCTTTTTTGCATCAAACTTCATATTGCATCATCTATGCTCACATAGAGTGCATCCATGCATGGTTTTGCATCATCACATCTTGCTTGGTAAGATTCTCACTAACTTCATCTAATTTTAGTGTCTTTCTTAACAAGTATTCTCTTTAGTCACTTGTATGTTTTTAGAACACATGTTAGATACAAGATAGAGATTGTTTGTGATGAAATGATTGAGTGTTGTATTGTGATAGCCTTCTAGGTTGTGTTTAATCGTGATTGCTAAGCTTTTTGACATGTCATTTAGCTATTGATATTTATGATTGCTTTTATTGCATATTCATCATCCTAGATAAGCATCTAAGGTTTCCTAGCCTTGTTTGTTCATTGAATATCATCATATATTCACTTAGGTCATTTTATCTCTTCATTGAGAAGTAAGTCTTGTGTGTATCTTCCAGGAGTAGGTTGCTTAGATCTCAAGCAATTGGACTAGGTCCCCTTACACCAGGATTAGGTAGGTGTGTAATTACTTCCGGGATTATGTTGTAATTTTTATCACATATAGTGGATTCGAAGTTCGTGTGTGGCTCACACAACAGCCTGTGGTTTTTCTCGTGAGGGTTTCCATGTAAATATCTTATGTTATTTACAATTCCACACTTTATACACTTGATATATTATTGTGACTAGCTAGCTAGGGGCATTTTTGTCAATTTGACCAATAACGTAAATTTGGTAAAAAAAGGTTGTGAATAAGTATTCCAAGAATCTTCAACGGTTGTGGCATATCCAACTAATTGCCCAACGAGCCTTCCTTAAATCTTTGCAGCATGCCACAATTCCTTAGGACCTCCTTATTATATGCAATTAGATATATCTTGCTATGAGAGTTTACTCTCACATTAACCACCCACTCTTTGCGGTAGGGGAAACGCCATAGTTTATCGTTTGAATTTTTAGGCATCTGCTTAAACACCAAACAAAAATAATACTTAGGGTCATTGTAAAGCAGGAAAAACAAAAAAAAAGTTAAATAGAGATTAAACATAGCAAAATAGAAAAAAAAAATATGCAATGTAAAAAGACAGGGAAATGCATGTAAGGCATGAGAATCTCAAGTGTGAAATTAAAGCCATGGAAAATCATGTAAGGCCTGTTAATCTGGTATGAAGCCTATGAAATTGAACTGTGAAATTGAGATGTGAAGCTTCATATTAACATTCACCAGATGCCCGAGCCACACCTCTAATTCCCGCCTCAAAACAACAAACACAATGGAAAAGAGAAACCAAGAGCCCAACCATACCATAGCAATTAGCAGCACCACAACTCCAACCCCCCCCCCCCCCCCCCCCAAAAAAAATATATATATATATATATATAACAAACAAGAATAAAAAGAGAAACCAGAACCATAACTATCAAAATAAACCAAATGATATCAATAAAACATAGCCTAGCCATGAATGAAGGGGCATGGAACAATAAAACACTAGCCTAGCCATAAATATTAGCTAACTTTGTGTACAACTCCAACTACATAACCTAATAGCCTAGCCATCCATAGGAGTTCATCCCAAGTCTTCAAACATGAAACAAACAAACCCAGAAACATAACCTTAAACATACAAAGATAATAATAAAAACAAACCTACAAACAGATCCAAACAGATACAAAATCAAATGCAAATAAAAAAAGAAAAACAATCAAAAATATGTACCTTTGTTCGTTGTTGTTCAAGCTCGGGGCAGTTGCTTTCTTATTCTTTGTCGAGTCGTGTCGCCGAGTCGCTTCTCTTCTTCTTCTGGGCTTCTTCTTCTTCTTCTCGTTCTTCTTCTAGGCTTCTTCTTCTTCTTCTCCCAATCGACAAGTCTTCTTCTTCTTCTTGTTCGTCTTTTTCTTGATCTTCTTTTTCTGCTTGTTCTTCTTCTCAGTCTAAGGGAGCAGACGTCTTGTCTAAGGATGGGGCTTCTTCTTTTTCTTCTTCTATTCTCTGGTTCTGATGGATGTTTCAAATTTAATTTCAGGATTGTTTAATGTGTTAGAGGGAAAATGGGGAAAATAGGGTTAATGAAGAAGGGAGGGCAGTTTGGTAATGTGTTAGAGTTGAGGGAATAAAGGAGGGTAACTTGGTCATTTTGAAATAAATGAAATCGAGGGTAATATGGTAAAACCAACTTAAAAAAATAAAATAAAATAAAATAAAACACAAATGTAATTTTTTAAAAAAGTTGACATTTTTGATTTTTGAAACTTGGAAGTGGCCATAAAAACAAAGGCCCTTTTGTATTTTAAAATTGTGATTTCTTTCACTTTTGAAACAGAGGTTAAGCCAACAGATTTTGGGGAGCCAATATCAAATATTAATATCAAAATCTTTCGCAAGCGCATCTACAAAACTACAACGAAACCAACATCGACCCTGATTTCAATGCCGCCTGCCCGGATTCCGACGGCGACACCAACCAAGCTCCTTTTGACCACAACATATTATGAAAACATGGTGGATGTCTACACTCAGACCGGAAACTCTTCAATGGCGGATCACAAGATGCGAATGTGAGGACTTACAACTGTTAAAAATAAGTGAGGCTTTAGCTGAAACAGAGACACATGGTCATGGTCATGGTCAAGCTTTAGCTCTGCTCTCAGTTTTGTATATAAAAAGATCTCAGTGTAATAGCTAATTAATCACTCCAGATTATAGAAATAAGAGAATCTCTCAACTTTTCTCTGATATTTTCCTTTGACTTTCCCAGGAAAGTTAACAACAACAACGCTGTGGCTTTCTTCAGAGACTTCAATCCAGATTATCAGGTCACTCACTTGACTAACGGAGTTTTAATTATCTTAACTTAGAAGGGGTATTATTGTCATTTAATATTAAACTTTAGTCAAACTGACTGTTGAAGTAACGGAATTTGATGGAAGTATGGAACTATATATATACTGTAGGTTGCTATTGACAACACTAGTCTGACTAATCTGTATTCCCAGAAACTATATACTGTATGTTGCTATTCTCTATGGGTGTCAGTGTCACCATTTTTATGCATCTAGCAGTGTTTTGCAAGTTACTTGGTCTGTGTATTGTTCATGGAGTTTAAAAAATGAAAATACAGGTGAATTGAATTTGTGTAAAATTTTATTTCTTCGAGGTTATCGCGTACCCAGAATTTAACATGCAGTTGCCGTAGAATGAGAAGCTACAGCCAATCACCACTCATGAAACAACTTTATCACAACAATATCACCCAAAAACACTTGTCCAACCTCTCAACTTTCACTTTCGCTTTACATGATCTCCGCACGAAACGCCGTGAATTGGCCTATCTCTTGCAACTTCCCGTGTCAGACAACAAGAATTCAATTTTGCGCCACCAACAAGTTCACTCCCAGATTGTTGTTAATGGGTTGCAGTCGGATACTTTTCTAGCCAACATACTGTTGCACAAGTATTCGAAATCAGGTGATTTATGTGCTGCACGTACATTGTTTGATAAAATGTCTGAGAGGAACTTGGTTTCTTGGTCATCTGTGATTTCTATGTATGCCCAATACGGTTATAGCATCGAAGCTTTGGTTGTGTTTATTGGGTTGTTGGAAAATTGTAATCAGAGGCCGAACGAGTATGTGTTAGCGAGTGTTGTACGTGCCTGTACACAGTTGGGTTGTGTAGGTGAGCAAATGCATGGTTTTGTTGTGAAGAGTGGTTTTGGTCAAGATGTTTATGTGGGTACTTCGTTGATTGATTTTTATGCGAAAAATGGGGGTGTAGATGATGCAAAATCAGTTTTTGATGGTTTATTGATGAAGACTGCTGTCACTTGGACCACAATTATAACTGGTTATGTGAAAAGTGGGAGGAGTCACTTGGCACTAAAGTTATTTAATCAAATGAAAGAGACTGATGTTGTTCCTGATAAATATGTGCTCTCTAGTGTGTTGAATGCGTGTTCAATGCTCGAATTTGTTGAAGGTGGGAAGCAAATTCACGCTCATGTCTTGAGGAGGGGAACAGAAATGGATGTTTCAGTTGTTGATGTGCTTATAGATTTTTATGCAAAGTGTGGCAGAGTAAAATTGGCTAGGAGGCTTTTTGATGGGATGGTAGTTAAGAATGTTATTTCATGGACCACAATGATTGCTGGGTATATGCAGAATTCATTTGATAGGGAAGCCATGAAACTGTTTGCAGAGATGACAAGGTCGGGCTGGAAGCCTGATGGCTTTGCCTGTACTAGTGTTCTGAGCTCATGTGGTTCACTTGAGGCTTTAGGGCAGGGTAGACAAGTGCATGCTTACTCTATAAAGGCCAATCTTGAGTCTGATGATTTTGTGAAAAATGGTTTGATTGATATGTATGCAAAATGTGATTCCTTGAATGATGCAAGAGGAGTTTTTGATATCATGGCTGATCATAATGTGGTCTCCTACAATGCAATGATAGAAGGATACTCAAGACAAGAGAAGCTCTGTGATGCATTGGAACTTTTCCATGGGATGAGACTTGGGTTTGTCCTCCCAAGCCTCTTGACATTTGTTAGTCTCCTCGGTGTATCAGCTGCATTGTTTACATTGGGATTGAGCAAGCAAATTCATGGTCTCATCATCAAATATGGGGTCTCCTTGGACTTGTTTGCTGGTAGTGCTCTAATAGATGTTTATTCCAAGTGTTCTTGTATTAAGGATGCAAGAATTGTTTTTGACGAGATGAATGAGAAGGATATTGTTGTATGGAATGCAATGCTTTTTGGTTATATCCAACAGTTGGAAAATGAAGAGGTCCTCAAACTCTACTTAGAGCTACTGGTATCGAGAGAAAGCCCTAATGAATTTACTTTTAATGCTCTAATCACAGCAGCTAGTAACCTGACAAGTCTCCGACATGGTCAACAGTTCCATAACCACCTGATAAAGTTGGGTTTGGAGTTTGATCCATTTGTTACAAATGCACTTGTAGATATGTATGCTAAATGTGGAAGCTTTGAACAGGCTCGTAAAACTTTTAGTTCTGCTCAGTGGAGAGATGTTGCATGTTGGAATTCCATGATCTCTACATATGCACATCATGGAGAAGCTGAAGAAGCTCTTTTGTTGTTTGAAGAAATGATAAAAGAAGGACTAAAACCTAACTATGTCACATTTGTGGGTCTGCTCTCAGCATGTAACCATGCAGGACTTTTAGAAGATGGACTCCGTCATTTCGAATCTATGGCAGCAGGATTTGGAATTGAACCAGGGACAGAACATTATGCTTGTGTGGTTTCCCTTTTAGGCCGTGCGGGTAAACTATATGAAGCAAAGGAGTTCATTAAAAAGATGCCAATAAAACCGGCTGCAGTTTTGTGGAGGAGTTTGCTCAGTGCATGTAGAGTTGTTGGAAATGTTGAACTGGGGAGATATGCCGCAGAGATGGCAATTTCTATCGATCCAACAGATAGTGGTTCATATACTTTACTTTCAAATATTTTTGCATGTAAAGGTATGTGGGCAGAAGTCAAGAGGGTTAGGGAGAGAATGGACTTTGATGGGGTAATGAAAGAACCTGGTCGTAGTTGGCTAGAAGTTGATAATGTGGTCCATGCTTTTATTGCAAGAGACAAAAGTCATCCTGACACCGACCTGATATATTCAGTTTTGGACAATTTGATTCTGCAAATTAAGGGGATAGGTTACATGCTTAATACTGCTGCACTTGTATTGAGTGACTGAGAAAAGTTAGCTGCTGATCAATTTGGAGTATTTCTACTTGTCTTCTTCATCGAATACTAGATATTCATGCATGATTTTTCTTAGTTGTTGGTAATGTTGAGATAGCATCTTTGTGAAGGTTTGGGGTCAACAGTTTGAAACTTTGTTATTATATTATTATTATTATTACTTTTGCTGCTTTGTAAGAGATGGAGGGTGTGTGGGAAGAAGGGATTAGGTAAAATCCTTTCTTTATGAACAGGAAGCTTATGAAGCTTGAATGTCATTATATGTGAAGTATGTCATCTTTCGGTAAATCTGCAAACAATGCATTTTTTAAGTCCATATTTTTGTTGTTTGTTTTCATTATTCATACCTCTTTAATACAATCTTCATTCGATGGCGTCAAACCTATGTATGTATAACTGTTTTGTGAGAAGTTTTGGTAAGTTATAATTCAGGAGTACTGGAGTCTGAGTGACTTATATTGTTATGATTTACAGGTTGCTACTTGCTTCATATGAATTTACAACCTTAACCTGTATCCCTGATGTGATCATGTATAGAGGTGCTAAAATTCAGGTATTATTACTCTTACTTTAGTTTGGTTGGCAGCTCAGCGATCCTTAAATAGTGTTTAAATAGTGTTTATTTAGCTTTGCCAGTGGTCGGAAAGTTATTTTGTTTTATAGTGAAATACTGAAATGTAGGAGCTTTAATCAAGCAGCAAACTTGGTGTATGATATACCTCTATAGAGAAAATGCACATTTTTCTTTTTCCCATATGAATATCCTTTATTTGTCTGCTGATTGGCATAATTGTGCATCCCAAGTTGATTTATTTAACTGAGTGACAGAGTGTAACCCAAATCAAGATCTAATTCTATATCTCTAATATATCGAGACAATTTTAGGGATAGAATTAGAAGTTTCTGCTGTAATTGAACCAAATTCAGACTGGATAAGGATTCAAATATGATAAATAACTAATGGCTATACACACGCACAGTCGAACACATGATATTGTAATTATTATTTTTCTGAAAAGTATGAATATAAAATGTAAATGTTGATATTTATTTTATTTGGATGTGAACTTGAACTTGCTTTTCTGAATTTATATAGGATTCTAATTATTTTTATACATTTTTAATAATTTTTATAATAGGATATGGATTTGGATTTGGATTTGTATCTTAAAGGACCCGCACCAGACTTAACTGACCTGTACAAAACTTTAGTGGTGATGATTTTGATTATATATCATATTGGGGCAATTTATTATCTTAGCGCTGCTCTGTTAAGATGTCCCCATTATGGTTTTCTCTTTTAAAGTGGTTTTATGAAAGATAAATTTGTCCATTTTGTAATCTCATGATTCACTTTTGAGGTAGGCTTTTTCTTTGGAGATGTACATAATTTCTCTTCTTTTATGATTGCAGCTGTTGGATCTTCCTGGTATCATTGAGGGTGCTAAGGATGGAAAGGGTAGAGGGAGGCAGGTAAGGCATTAATATTCTTTTTCCATTTGTATTTCGTGGTCTGTTACCTTGCAAATTGTGTTGTTCATTTCAAAGTGCTATTTCTGATTAACTGTTACTGTTATTCTATTTTGTAAAATGTACATAAACATAGTTATACTAAATTTTGTACTTAAGCCAATGTCATATCAATATTGTACATTATAACTCAGTACACCATGCTTTTAGTGCTTACAACCCATGATAACACGAGGTTTGATCTTGAGGTCATTATCAATGGAGTGAAAAGATGTCTGATTATGTTGTGCGAGGTAAAGATATTAAAAAATGTGTGATTGTCATCCTCATCGATGATGAGCATAGTTATGGAATCAATATGAATTCTAATTATTTTAGTATTTAAAATAGTTCAACTTGAATGCTAATTAGTATATAATGGTAATATATTGACAAGTCTTTTGGATAATATCTAATTGCTTAGCATGTTTCTGGTCCATATGCATCTTCATTAGTTCATTAGTTCATCCGTTCAAAACGTTTCATTAAGGATTCGTGTTTTTGTAATCCAGGTTATCAGCAGATTTCAGCACCGCTAGAACAAGTAATTGTATCTTAGTTGTTCTTGTCGCAAGAAAGCCAATAACTCAGAAGCGCCTGATAGAGAAAGAGTTTGAGGGATTTGGCATAAGGTAATGGGACTGTTGCTGTATTTTTGAAATATCTTTTTTCTCTGACCCATGCTTTGTTAGCATCACAACTTGATAAGGATATTTATTATTTAATTTATAGAAAGAATATGAGAATTACAACTTGATCCATAGGTTTATGGGGAAGTTTATCAAATGTACTTCCAAATTTAGATGACCTTGGAAAAAACGCCAACTAGCTATTGGGATTTATGCCTAAAAACATCTAATTTGTAAATGTGAATGAAACATTAATGAAAAAAAAAAATAGTTTATTTATTCTATAAATCTGTCTCATACATTTATATCATGTGCACTTAACATCCAAGATTGCCGAATGTAATCTCTAACTGAATATATGAGTGTCATATACAGAGGGATTCAGTTTGAGATGAGCAATCTAAAGAGTATGTAGATAGCAAATAGAGCTGGGTACTTTATTTGTAGCTAATCTACAGATGCGGTCCATTCCGTAATGATGTGATTATCTAGGACTGGGTCACGATCTATATGAATCTCTCACCAAAATCCATTACAAGATGAGATTCTATATCGATAAATGATGGCTATATATGAGTGATCTTAATCCCGAGTGTTTTTTGACTCCTTCAGATTAGATCGTGGTTTTTGATATACCATGGGTGAGATCGGAGTTACATTCCCGGTCACTAACTTCGTATGTTGGAATCGCAGTTTGGCTTGTGGCTAGGAAGGTCTGTACATAATAGTAGACCTTCTTGCGAGAAGTAGAAAGTAGTTCCCTTAAGGGTTGATTCGGGGCTTGAACAATATGAGCGCTCTCCTTTTTCCATAAGAAAGTTAGGATTTATTGTTCATTACAGAACCAATGGTACTTAAAGGAAAAGATATAATTATAGAGGCATAACAGATTTTATGACCTAACTCTAATCATGAACTACTTGTGGAGGATTATACCATATGTAATAGTTATATCAATGGGCAACTATAATTTCAGTTTGTGTACTACATCTACGATTGGGAGAGTGCAGCCTCAGGATTTTAGTGGAATAAATGCGAGGTTAATAATCATGAAATATTAATTAAATAGTTTAATTAATTATTTCTAAGTATTATTGAGGCTCAAAACTGTGGGTCCATTAGGTCCCTTTGCTTGCCAGATTGATTAAAGGTAACAAGAGTTACGTTTAATTAATTGGATTGTCCAATTAATTGTGTTACGAAAGTAACACATATATTCAAAGATTAATTGAACAATGAGATTATTTAATTAATGAATTAATAATTGAGAATTATTAATTGATTATTAAACGGAGGTTGCAGGTTCAAATCATATCTGAGATATAAAATAGTTAGATTATTTTATTCTTAGTTATGTATAGTATTTAAGTTTAAGTCCACTATGGTTTTATGGGAGTTAGAATCCTACTCTACCTGACTAATTGTCTTTTAAATATATGGAGATATATTTGGAAAGACATAATGATCTAGTTTGAAAATTATATAGAGATATATTTAATGCAACTAGATAATAAATAAAAACTGATAAAAGGTATTAGTACAATTTTATTTGAACCTTATTGATTCATTTGATCCAAACTCATGCAAAACTAAAAAGAAACACAACAGAGGTGGTGCGGCCAACCGAAGAAAAAAGAAAAAGAAAATTTTCTTGCTTTTACATAGGGTGGCCGAACTTTACCATACAAGGTAAGGGGTTGCTTTCGTGTGTCTCTTCTAACTCCATTCAACCTCCTGAAGATCATGACGCGTCCACACGCAGTTATCGGATCACGGGACATAGCGAGGAAGATGTGGTGGTACAAAACGGAATAAGGCTTAAAGAAACGAAGGAGTAGGTCTACAAGGGTATGACCTAATTCTCTTTATATATTCCTATATATTGTATAAGGTTTATAAGTTGCCTAAAAATTTTAAAACCTATTTTCCACTGCACAACATAAATCCGGGTTCCTGTAATTGTTATCAAAGCGAATTATACAATATATGTGAATAAAAGTTTCTTTTTCGTAGTTTTATTCTTAAACTTGCATGTAGCGTGTGCAGACACTTTCTAATGATTGTATGATATTTATAATTTTTTTTTTTAATTTATTGTAAACATGGTTGTTCGTTAATTTTATAATACAACGGGTTTAGGGTTCTTTTAATGGTTGTAATATTTTTTTTTTGTAATATTAATTCTGGGTTGTAATTTTTAATTTAATTTTTTTTTCTCTGCTGTAATCATTCTATATAAATCATATTTTGTAATATTGTTTGAAGTGATCGATTCGAGAAGACGAAGAAATCGGGCATGTGTTGGATACACAAACGGCAGTGCATGTGCACAAGGCAGAAAGCAGCAATGCGCAAAAATGTGCGTGTGCAAGTGTTGCTGTGTGCAAATGTGAAAGTGCGCATAATGCAACTGCTGCGCAAAGATGTCATTAGGCATAATTACTATTGTGCAAAATGATGCTTGCTGTTGCAAATTGCGCCTAATTAATCTAATTCATTATTGTGAAATGCCTGCCGAAGCGCAAAGTTGTTGCAGCAGCCACGCGCACAGAACGCGCGGAGCCACCCATGCAAAGGCAAGGGCTGCTTGTGTGAGAGCGTGTTTGGGACAAAAATTTTTTTTGAGGAAATCTCGGGCCTTCGAAAAATGTTAGAGTAACATTTGGGCTTTAGAGATTTAATCCATGAGATGGATCTATTAAAATAAATCAAGTTGGACTTGATTTTGGTCCCAGAAGACGCAAAAGATACAAAAGATATTACAGGTGGATTTGAAGATTTTTGGAATTACAAGAAGACCAAGGAATGCATTGGATATTTTTTGTAATTAGAAATTTTTTAAGATAGATAAACCCATTATACTCGGTCAACTCATGTATTCTTTTATTATAAGATGATTAAAGCATTGTCATGCATAGACATGTCATTTAGATTCGGTGTGCCTACATATATATATATATATATATATATACGGAAATTTTCATATGAGGATGTTCTGATAGAATTATATAAGGACAATGAATGAGAGCCACTCGTTTTACATACTTTGACTTGGTATGTATGCACTTGTCAAATCACTTTTATAAATAAGTGGCTCACATTCAATATCCTGATAAAGTTATATAAGGAAATCACTTTTATAAATGAGTGGCTCACATTCAATATCCTGAAAAAGTTATATAAAGATGCTCTGATAGAAACGAGATTATATATATATATATATTGATAAATCATGCATGCGTAATGGCCATCGAAAATTATATATATATATATATATATTTTAATTTGATTAAAAAAAATTAGGACATTCACATAATTGGCTATTAAAGAATGAGATTAGTTTTTAGAATAAAAAACTTGATAATTCTCATTAATAACTAATCTATTTATTAAATTGTTTAATTAGTTAGATTAGTTAGGTCCTTAACATGATATTAGGTTTAATTGGATTAAAGCCCTAATATAATTGGACCTAATAATATGATTAGTTTTAATAGTTAGAACTTGGTAAATCACTTTTAATAATTCTAGTCTTAGTAAAATTGTTTACATAAATTAGAATTTGACTAATCAACTAGATTTTTAATTAGTTAAAAATCGGATTAGTTTATTAGAATAAGATTATAATAATGTGTTATATATGCCCTAGACATTTAGATTAACATTAACCATTTAATCTTTGTAATATCTAGATGCATTAATAATTGAAAACCCTATTTCTAAAATAGTGAGTGGGAGAGGGATATATGACATTATATCTCACAGTCTCCATCATCAGTTCAACACCATAAGATTCAAGTGGGGCATCAAGACGGCTTTATTTTCGTCCTCCCTAAGGAGGGTCTCCATGTGAATCAATATCAAGGTTGACTTCCTAACGGATAGGATTACTGAGTGTATTTTGGGATTGACCGACCTTAAGACAGCAATTCTCAAGTTAAGCTTAAGAGATCTAAAATGGTGGGTTACACTCATAAAGGCTTTTTTCATTAAATTGGTTAATTATAAACCTGACTGAAATAAACGATGGATAAATGATAGAGGAATAAGAGTTATTCTGGTATATCATTTGATTGAGAATGTCTCGATCTAACATGCAAGAATTTGACCGAACCTAAGACGGCACTAGCTTGTGGTATGTTGATTGTCGTGGCAGAGAAACAATTTTTAGGGATTTTCTTGTTCATTAAATATGTTCATGCATCATGTTTAATTTTATGCCAAACATTGACATGTGAATTAAATGTATGATTGAATGAATTCTTTATTTACGTTTTTTCAGCAATGTCTTCTGCACTTTTACAAATCCTTGCTAATGACAAACTTATCGAAGAAAATTACACAAAAATGGAAACATCATATTAATGCAATTTTGGTAACCAAAGACCTAAGTTTGTGCTTACAGAGGATTGTCCTCCACAGCCTGTTGCCAATGCCACATGAAATGTTCATGAGGCATACCAGAAATGGGTCTCAGATGATGAGAAGGCCCGAACTTATCTGTTAGTTAGTATGACAGACGTGCTTGTCACCAAGCACGAGGCAATGACTACAACATTTGAAATCATGGAGTCATTGCAAGCTATGTTCGGGCAACCCTCTGAGCAAAAGTGGCACAAAGTTGTTCATTCCGCAATGCTTACTCGAATGAAAGAGGGTGCATCTGTTCGGGAACATATCCTTACCATGATGTTCTATTTCAACATAGCAAAGGTTAATGGCGGAACCATTGATGAACTACCTAGGTGAGCATCATATTGACTACTCTTCCGAAGAGTTTCGATCAGTTTAAAAGCAACTAATGAACAAGTTAAGATCCAGTCTCACTCAGTTGCTTAAAGAGCTCACTACCTTTGAATCCATGACAAAGGACAACAAAGGTAAGACTAGTGAGGCAAATATTGCTGAACCATCTTCTTTTGGATCAAATAAAAGGAAAATGTCTGCTATAAAGGCTAAAGGTAAGCCCAAACCCAAGAAAGCTTAAAGCAAGAAGAAGGGCACCTCTACCATCAAGGATAAAGGTAAAGAAAAATGTTTCTATTACGACAAGGTCAGTCATTGGAAGATGAATTATCCTCAGTATCTAGATGAGGTTGCCAAGAAGAAAAAGGCAAAAGGTAAATGTGATTTACTTGTTATTGAATCTTGTTTAGTGGAAGATGATTCTTCACCTTGGATAATTGATTCAGGGGCCACTAACCATGTTTGCTCTTCTATGCAGTGAACTGATTCTTGGACAAAGCTTTCTCAATGCATATTGGGCCAAGTGATATCGTGTCAGCAAGAGCAATTAAACTCCAGTTTGAAAATTGTTATATTATTTTGAACTCTGTTTATTTTATTCCTGGATTTACTAGAAATTTGATTTATGTATCCAAATTGTTGGAACAATTATATTCTGTTTCTTTTAATAATAAGTCAAGGAGACTAGAGGCGGATACTTCTATAGCCCTGAGGAGAACAAAGTATTTGTATCGATAAATGCAACGTTTCTTAAGGATAACTGTAAAACTGACCATAAGCCTCGTAGCAAAATTGTATTAAATGAGATGGAGTCCGGTATACCAGTGCTCAGTCAACAAGAGTTTTTGATCCATTAACATCTAATAGTCAGATGATTCCTAGTCAGGATACACTACTACCTAGACGTAGTGGGAGGGTTGTATGACAACCTGAATGCTATTTAGGTATTGGAGAAGGACAAGATGTCGTCTCTAATGATAGGGTGGATGGTCCATTGATATTTAAGAATGCAATGAAAGATCATGACAAAGAGAAATGACTTAAAGTCATGAATCTCAAGATGGAGTTCATGAACTCCAACTCAGTCTGGGAACTTGTAGATTTTCCAGATAGGATAAAACCTATAGGGTGTAAGTGGATCTACAAAAGAAAGATAGTAGACGGGAAGGTAGAGACTTTCAAGGTAAGGCTAGTGGCAAAAGGTTATACACAAAATGAGGGAGTCGATTATGAAGAGACATTCTCGCCAGTAGCTATGTTTAAGTATATTCGGATTCTCTTATCCATTTCTGCCTATTATGATTATAAAATTTGGCAAATGGACGTCAACACTGCATTCTTGAAGGGCTATCTTGATGAAAGCATATATATGATGCAACCAGAGAGATTCGTGTCCCAAGATCAAGAGTAAAACGTTTGCAAGCTGTAAAGGTCCATTTATGGACTGAAGCAAGTATTTAGATCTTGGAACATTAGGTTTGATAATGCTATCAAAACCTATGGCTTTGAGCAAAACGTCGATGAGCCTTGTGTCTACAAGCGCATCATTAACAAGAAGGTAGTTTTCTTAGTCCTATACGTAGATGATATCCTACTCATTGGGAATGACATATAAGTATTGTCGAAAGTAAAAGGCTGGTTGGCTAGCCAATTCCAAATGAAAGATTTGAGAGAGGCGAGTTATGTTCTAAGGATCGTAAGAACAAACTCTTAGCATTATCTCAAGCATTGTATATCGATAACGTACTTGTGCATTTGACGATGCAGAACTCCAAGAAAGGTAATTTACCTTCTGGGCATGGAGTTTACTTGTCTAAGGAATAATCTCCTAAGACACCTCAAGAAGTTGAGGATATAAGAAATGTTCCTTATGCATCTGCAGGCAGTCTTATGTATATTATGTTATGCATGAGACCTGACATCTACTTCGCAGTGGGAGTAGCCAGTATGTTTCAATCCAACCAAAGATTGGATCATTGGGTTGCTGTAAAGGCCATTCTCAAGTATCTTCGGAGAATGAGAAACTATATGCTAGTATATTCCGAGCAGGATTTGATCTCATTAAGATATACAGACTCTGAATATCAGTCAGATAGGGATTCTAGGAAATCCACGTTTTGATCAGTTTTCACCATTGGTGGTGGAGTCATAGTATGGAGAGTGTTAAGCAATCATGTATTGCTGACTCCACCATGGAAGCCGAATATGTAACAGCTTGTGAAGTCGCTAAAGAGGATGTCTGGCTCCGTAAGTTCTTGATTGATCTAGAAGTTGTTCTAGATCTAGATAAGTCCATCACACTTTTTTGTGATAACAGTGGTGCTATGGATAATTCCAAAGAACCAAGAAGCCATAAAAGAGAGAAGCACATAGAGAGGAAATATCATCTCATTAGAGAGATATTGCAGAGGGGAGATGTGACCATGACCAAGATAGCATCGCAAGATAATCATGATGATCCATTTACGAAGACCTTTACGGCTAAAGTGTTTGAAGGTCACCTAGAGGGTCTAGAGTCATGACATATGTCTCACCTGCTTTAGTGCAAGTGGGAGACTGTTGGGATTTATGCCCAAAAGCATCTAATCTGTAAATGTGAATGAAACATTAATAAAAGAAGTAGTTTATTCATTCTATAAATCTGTCTCATATACATTTATATCATGTGTACTTAACATCTAAGATTGTCGAATGTAATCTCTAACTGAGTATATGAGTGTCATATACAGAATGATTCAATTTGAGATGAACAATCTAGAAAGTCTGTAGATAGCAAATAGAGCTGGGTATTTTTATTTGTGGCTAATCTATAGATGCGGTTCATTCCGTAATGTACGGTGGTCTTATCCTAAACTATTCATATGGTGACGTAAGAATTAAGGCATCTTGTATGATGTGATTATATAGGAATAGGCCGCGATCTAAATGAGTCTCTCACCAAGATCCATTATAAGATGAGATTCATATATATCAACAAATTATGGCTATATACGGGTGATCTTAATCCTAAGTGTCTTATCGACTCTTTCAAGTTAGATCGTGGTTTTTGATATACCATGGGTGAGATCGAAGTTGCATTCCCGGTCAATAACTTCGTATGTTGGAATTGTGGTTTGGCTTGTGGCTAGGAAGGTCTGTACACAATAGTGGAATCCACTCCTTCTTATGAGAAGTAGAAAGTTGATCCCTTAAGGGTTGATTCGGGGCTTGAACAATATGAGTGATCTCCTTCTTCCATAAGGAAGTTAAGATTTATTGTTCATTAGAGAATCAATGGTACTTAAAGGAAAAGATATAATTAGAGGGGTATAACAGACTTTATGACCTAGCTTTATTCATGAACTACATGTGGAGGATTATACCGAATGTAATAGCTATATCGATGGATAATTGTAATTTCGGTTTGTGTAATACATCTATAGTTGGGAGAGTGCATCCTCGGGTTTTTAGTGGAATAAAATAATCATAAAATATTAATTAAAGAGTTTTATTGATTATTTCTGAGTATTATTGGAGCTCAAAATTGTGGGTCCATTAGGTCCCCTTGCTAGCCCGATTGATTAAAGGTAACAAGGGTCACGGTTAATTAATTGGATTGTCAAATTAATTGTTTTACGAAAGTAACACATATTTATTCAAGGATTAATTGAATAATAAGATTATTTAATTAATGTATTAATAATTAAATTAATTAAATAATAAGATTATTTAATTAATGAATTAATAATTGAGAATTATTAATTGATTATTAAATAGAGGTTGCAAGTTCAAATCATAACTAAGACATAAAATAATTAGATTATTTTATTCTTAGTTACGTATAGTATTTAAGTTTAAGTCATCTAGGGTTATGTGGGAATCCTATTATACATAGGACACTTAAATACTAATTTTCTTTTGAATTTATGGAGATATATTTGAAAAGATCATATAATGATCTAGTTTGAAAAATATACAGAGATATATTTAATATAACCAGATAATAAATAAAAACTGTAAAAGGTATCGGTGCAATTGCATTTGAACCTAATTGATTCACTTGAACCAAACTCACGCAAAACTAAAAAGAAACACAACAGAGGTGGTGCGGCCAACTAAAGAAAAAAGAAAAAGAAAACTTTCTTGCTGTTACATACAAGGCAAGGTGTTGTTTTCGTGTGTCTCTTCTTCCTCCATTCAATCTCCTGAAGATCGTGACACGCCCACATATAGTTATCGGATCACGGGACATAGCAAGGAAGACAAGGTGGTACAAAACGGAATAAAGCATAAAGAAATGAAGGAGTAGGTCTTCAAGGGTATGACTTAATTCTCTTTATATATTCCTATATATTACATACGGTTTACAAGTTGCCTAAAAATTTTAAAATCTATTTTCTGCTGCCTAACGTAAATCCGGGTTCCTACACTAGCATGATCATTTATAAAGATTCTTTGACTAGGGTTTTGAGGTACAAAAGGTGGTTTACCTTTCTTGATGTAATTTCTGGTAAGTTTTATCATGTTTAGGTGTTAGCCCGTGGACTCTGCATCTTTAATATATATATATATATATATATATATAAATATATATTGTGATATCTATTTCATGCCTCTAAGCTGCATTCTAGAACTTGAGAGCAGATTGAACAAGGAACCACCTAATCTGACATTCAGGAAGAAAGATAAGGGTGGTATTAATTTTACCTCAACAGTCACCAACATACTTCTTGACCAAGAAACTGTGAAGGCAATATGCAGTGATTATAATGCTGGTATCATTGACCTCTCATCTATGTTGTGAACAAGATTGATCACATATTACCCTTGAAGAGCTGTAGCTTTTGGATAAATTTCCTCACTACTGCCCAATTAGGTAAGTTCGGTTTTGATTATATTTATGTTGTTTGATATTTGTTTAAATTCTTATCATTGTTCTATGGTCCTTTTCCTTATAAGAAACAAAAATATATTAATGAAAGAGAGTGCAAAAGTAAAAATGAATACCAGTGATTTCTCAATTCCATTTTGAGTTTCATGAAAGATTATTATTGTAAAATGTGGATGTGAGTTACCAATCACTAAATGATATTCTTCCTTAACTTTGTTGTACAATAAACGCTAGCTATTGCTGGGTTCTTTGCTAGCTTTCAGTACTTGTGATCATCTTAGGGGTGTCATATTCATTGAGAAATACTTCTTTTTTTCTCTCATATGGATGCACTCTGACATGTGAATATGTGCAAATCACCTAGTTTTCTTTCCTACATAGACATATCTGAATGTGGACAAATCACATTTATATAAGGGCTTGAAGACCAACTTGAGCACAGATCATGATTCCACCTTCATTCAGTTTATTCCACAAAATATGGTAACATGAACAATGTGTGGTTATTTATCGCCATCTTTAATTTTGCCTGGTAGCACAATGATCTTTAATTTATTGTTTTCTTGGTATATAGTTCACTGTACTTTGAAGTTCTTTTTGTCATGTTAGTTGTTAGTTATATGTTGTGTAATTTGCTGATTTGATGTTTTGTGCACACTAGAAGCATGAGCTTGAAGACGAAGATGTTGTTCAGATTATCAAAAAGGTCTGAATAAGAAATTCACAACAAAATTTCTCCAAGATGTTCCTGTGATGAGAATAGGTGGAACAATAGATAGCTTGTTGTGTAATTAAGCCATTTTGGTGGTCAAGCTCGTTGGTGATGATTCACTTTGTTGCTAGGTTAGTATTTTATTACTGTGTTGTGTGTTGGACATAGAGCTTTTGGATGATTAAAAAAGCGGTTAAACGCCAAAAGCTTGTATAAGTAGACCTTAATGATCTTTTTTTAATAATACTAAAAGGTTTAATATAGTATTACAGCCCTATAATTTAATATTTTTTATTATTTATAAAAGTTTTTTTAAATGACGAACAATAACTTTCCTTTAAAAGCTCTGTTTATATATTCTAAAAGGCTATGATAAGATTCTATCCCACTAAGAGTCTATGATAATACTTTTTTGCAAGTAAATTTGACTTTCATGTAATATTCTAATCGGAAATGGTTTGACAATTGAATTGTAACTCTTTTATTATTATTATTTTTTTAACTGGGTAAAACGAACCTGGAGTTATTTGAGGATCTCAGTAGTCTTTCTAACAAAATATTTGAAGTAACCTCTCAATTGTCACCAAAAAATGTTTCAAGTAACAACCTTTTAGTAATATATATTAATCATGATGACCATCACTAGACACCAAACCATTAAGCAAAAATATACATTGGACAATCATTAGAATACTTCAGCTCTGAATGGTTTCTACCAATATGAGGATCAAATTACATGGTTGATTAGGTGTCCAACAACAGAAGAATCAATCACCATAAACTAGGAGAAAGAAGCAACTATTGCTATCTGAAACTAAAAAATGGTGCTGAAACTCTGAGAGAGATGGGAAAATACCAAAAAAGAAAAAACCAACACATGAAAGGGAAAATGAGAATAAACTCCCAATGTTTCATTATCAATACATAAACTTCACCAACCATGTAAAATGGGATCCTTCAACTTCAGGCCTTCACACAGCAGTTGAAGTAGCTCAAAAAGCTCCTCCTTGTCTGTTCAACAAAAAAACAACCAAAATTAACTTGAACCCAAATCAAATAATTATAGCTATCATTCTAGTGGGGATCATCTTCGATCTACCCTAGTAATTCAATTATCGTGTCTCTCGTATGAATTCCTCTTTTTCCAGTGGGGGGGAAGGATTGGTGGCTCTTTGTCTTGCACACATCTTTATCACAACAGTCATTGAAAAGCCTCTTACAAGAATTTAGAAACTCTAAAGTTGTTAGATGCTCTTTGTACTGATCTTTTGAACCAAACATGTTTGATCGGAAATCAGAATCACATGAAAACCATTATCAGCAGACTCAGCCAGATCCTAAATTATTTATATAATTATATTTTTAAACTTAGATTTAGTACATGAATGTTCTCTGACAAGAGACACCTAATCATATAGTTAGCAATGCTCATCATATGCATCAAGCTTTAAATATTACAATTGATAAGGAGAGCTGTGCCACAAGATAATTAAAACCGTCCTAGTCTTCGAAGCCATCCAGCCGTCCATGGTAATATCAAAGTCAGTCAAGAATACAAATTGACCATTGCATATATTAGGTGTAATGAACTCATAAATATCTAATGTTTGACAACCCCAAATCATCTCAAATTGTATAAATTCAAAAACCCCAGATGACTCAACTGGTCCAGACCCTGTTGTCATGAGCAAACAACAATCAAGTTGATTGATTTTCATCAAAAACATCCAATATGCTACAATTGAATTGCTACCTACTACATAGCAGACACAATTGAATAACAACTAACCAATTACCCCACCATCAGAGCACATGAATGTCATTCTAATAACTTTGATTTTTTATCTGATTCATTTTGCCATATATAGAATTACCAACTACTACTATTCTGATTTCAATGCATTTTATGTTACAACTAGAAAAGCTCTTACTTACAGTTGGGGAGTGTTGGCTCTGATGATGATGAAAATGGCGGTTCTGATCATTGTGGGCAGTGTTGACACTGGGGGCTGTTGGGTTGATGAAGTCCTCTTCATTTCCAAGACTCGCTCTCGACACGTCCCTCTTGTTTTGCTTCCTCATTTCCCTGATTTTTGAGAAATCCATGGAGTAATCAGGCAACTCCCCCTTCTGATCCCAGTCCCCAAATTGTGGCACTGACAGCCATGGAGCATTTCTCTGTATTATTTTACATCAAAACCTTCAATTTTCAATATTGAATGCCTATCCAATGCTTAATTTAACCAAACCCCTTTGCAATTTTATATAATCTTGACAACCATAAAAAAAAAAAAAATCACATTCATAGCCATGAAAACTCAGGTTACTTCACAAAAAGGGTACTATTTTTTAACATTTGAAGCTCCTTGAAAAGGATCAATGTCCATGGAGATGGATTGTTACACAAATTCAAAATAAAAGGAGCCAATTTTGTACCTCTAAACACAAACCATTTATACTCACATAACCCAAGATCGAAAAAGAAAATTATCTTCTGAATAATGAAACAAAAAAGGAGAAATAAAAAACAAATGAAGAAGAGGCAGCTTTGACTGGTTTTCATTCCTCAGCTTTGAAAAAAGTGACATGCATGATTGCTTCTTTCAATGTCTCATTAAAGGTAAAAGCAAACTAAAAGTAAGTAATATTATTCACATAGATCGAAATTTCTACTTGGTAATCTAATTACAATTTCGAGATTTTGTTTGTTGTTTTTTTTTTTTTTCATAAAAAACCAAAAACTGGGAATTCAACTTCTTTTGAAAAGTACTGAAATTTATAATCATCTAAGCAAATCGAAATCAAAGACTTCAAACCCACGTCTGTTTGGTTGCCGAGAAAGTGCTCCAAGAAAAAGAAAATATAAGAAGCAAAGCAAAAGACACATGTAAATATATATACAAAGCAGTTATTTTCCCATTTATTTTCTTTCTCAGCAAACAAACACCCAAAAACAAAAAAAGCATACACACCCACAGACACAAACACAGAGAGAGACATAGAAATACAAAGAGAAAGAAAATGATCATCACCTCCTTACGATCTTCCATGATGGCAAGTGTATATATGTGTATATATATATACGGTGATTGTGGAGAAAATAACCAGAGAGAAAAGTATAAGAAGTTGAAAAAGCTTGCTTTTTTATTTTATAGGAACACTAGAGAGAAGAAGAAGAAGAAGTTGTTTTTTTTAACTCTTCACAGCTTTTTAGTTACAAAGCGGTTCTAAAAAAAGCAAGCTGAGAGAGAGAGAGAGAGAGAGAGAGAGAGAGTTATAGAGAAGAAGAAAAGAAAAAAGGTGTATGAAATTTAATTACAGGCTTACAGCACGATGACAGCACGATACGATTCGTGTCTGACATTTCATGCAACCTTTTTTCCTTTGTCCATCCAAATTAAATAAATACAATATCTTTTGCTTTCGGTTATTATATGATTATGATTACCGTCTAAATACACGTCTTAACATAGACTTTGTACCGCGGATTCCCCTCGTACTTAATTTCGGATCATGCATATAAAGTCTAATTAATCTTATAAAGTCCCAAAAATAGTTATATTTAAAAATATATATATATATATATTAGGTCCTTTGACATCATTCTCCAAATCCATTTGTTATTATCAATGTGATACCGAAGATATTTACTTTTTCTTTTATCTTAAATCATGAACCATAATTAAGAGACTAATGCTTTTATTTAAAAAAAAAAATCATCCATTTATAATATAAACTTTAATGTATTATTTATTTTACAAAACTGCCATCAAAGACCAAAATCTACATGAATTCCCTTCATAATATCTTCACTTCATTTGTTTTAGATGTAAGGTAAAAAAAAAAATGAAAATTTAACGATAATTTAAGAAAGTATTCATGGTTACTGCACTACATAAAAAAAAAAAAAAAAAAAAAACGACAGAGTCCATCCAAATAAATGAAAATATGGTACTATATAATTGGAAAAAAAAAAAAAAAATCACAACTCAACACAAAATATACACAAAATAAAAATAAAAATTAGTCTAAATAAACAATAGTAAAAATGTCCAATGAAACAGATCATAAACCCCATCAAAAAAAATTGTTCATAAGCACTGAAATATATAATTTTGATAATAAAAATAAAAGAAATACCTCAAAATTTTACTTCAAATTCTCTTTTTGTATCTAGCTTTTTTTTGAATAGAAATTTAAACACTTCTGTCGGGGGATTGAACCTCTGATTTTTTGGTTAAAAGCCACACACTCTAACCAATTGAGCTATGTTGGCTCATTGTTGGAAGTTTATTGATTTAAATGTGTGTGTACATATAAATATGAAAATTTTCAAGTCAGTGCGTCCTGATATAACTCCATTAGTGCGTTGGATGTTGACAATTAGATTTACATGTTTTGACTCAAAGTGTATGCACTTGTCAAAACTTCTCCATAATCTATGACCCACATGCAATGCACTGATAGAGTTATATCCGGACGTACTGAGAAGAAAATGACTGTATATATATATATATATATATATATATATGTATGTAGTTATATAATTTGATAATTTCCCTAAAAACAATTGATGTGGATTTTGGTCTTTGATGGCATTTTTGTAAAAAAAAAAAATTAATTAATTAAGGTTCATGTTATAAATGGATGACGTTTTTTTATTTTTTTATTTTATTATTTTTTTTTAAATAAAAGTAATATCATGTCTCTTGATTATGACTCATGATTTAAAACATAAAAAGTAAATATCTTCTAGTGCCATATAAAGAATGACATGTGGATTTAGAGAGTGATATCCGGCCACTATCTCTAGCAATTCTCATTTCGAAATATTGTATAACTAAAAAAAAAAATGAAAGAAAAAAAAAAGATAGACATTTATTGCACCCCACCTCTTCGTAGCATAGATGACAATGCACTAATATTCCTCATAGTGATGGCTTCGAGTCTCAGCAAACACATTTTAAAAGACAGACCATTAGTCCGAATGTTCAGTATCATAAATTATTGTAATCCTTCTTATAATACTTAAGGCCAGTTTGATATTACTTTTGAAAAGATAAAACCAGATTATTTTATAATTTTGATATAAAATGATGTTTGGTAAAACTTCCGAAAGTGATTAATTGATAATCTGGTTAGTTTTGACAGTGATTTTGAGAAGTAAGTAAGAGGTTACTATTTGAAAGTGATTATGGAATAATCTATTTCAGTATTTAATGAATCTTTTTAAAATATCATTATTATCCTTATGAAATAAAGTTAAAATCATTTATATACTTTATTTCATCTCAAAATTAAATATTTTATTTAAATATTGATTTGATATATAAAATATTTTAAAAATCTTTATTGTTCTTTTGGAATTTTTTTTTCTAATTTAAATATTTTACTTAAATAATGATTTAATATTATAATTAATGAAAAAAAATGAAGTAAGTCCTAAAATCATGTATATTTTAGTCATTGTAACTAATCTTAGTACTTTTGTGATAAAATTACCAAATATATGTATATTGTTTTTGAGCTATACAATAGTTTTAAAAATACAATTAACCAAACATTTGATGATTAACTTCACAGCTGATTATTCCTTTAGTATAGATAACATTGATTATTATAAAAGTTATAGCAATAACAAACTGGCCCCTAAAAAAAAAAGACTTTTATTGCTTTTTGATAAAGAATAGTATTTTTTAGTACGAGATATTATGGTTATTTTAAAGGATTACGCAGTTTTGTTTTGAGAAAATGAGGTTGGTTCAATGATAAACATCTCACACATACATTTAAGAGGTTGTGGGTTCGAGTCATACCCCCTCCCCCAATCTCAAAATATTGTAATAGTTTTTTTAAAAAATACTTGTTTTATTTTAATAATATGGAAATCCTCCAAATCGACGAGATAATGTTGGGTTAGTGGTATGCCCCTCATACTTATAACAATGAAGTTGTGTGTTCAAGTCATGTTTACAACTATGAAATCCCAAATTATTTGTAATTGGTCAAAAATGATTGTTATTGTTATTATTATTATTATTATTATTTTTAGAAAAAAAAAAAAAAAGAACACCATTTGTATAGTTTTTGAGTAAATATTTTTACTAAAAATGTTGTCGTTTTAAAGTGTGTTATAAAAGGAAATGTTAAGAACAATCTTTTTTTTTTCTGCCAAAATAACATTTTTTTTTTATATGAAATTTAACTAAAATTAAAATTTTGATCTTGGTCATGAATTTCTCTTAAAGAAATATATATGATAAATCATAAACACAATTTTAAATTATATATTCATTGATTTTATTAATAACCATATCATTTTATAAATTACCAAACATCATGTCGTGTTTCCCCTCTCAACTCAGAAATCACAACCTAAATAACGTAAATGGAAGGGGTATTCCATTAAATTAACCCCCTCTCATATTTGTTAAAAATAAAGATATGTGCTTGGTCTTATAATTTACATGCTTAGTTGAAGTAAATACACATTACATATTTGGATGAGTTATTATGAAAATCATTTGGACACCTTTCGTAATATATATATATATATATATATATATATATTCTTTCTATTATCAGTTCGAACTGATATAAAATATATCAGTTCCTTGTATGTGGACTATTGGATTTAAAAGACCATTGGATTTAAAAGATGCTTTGATAAGTACATACAACCAAGTCAAAACATTTAAATCCAATGACCCATATGCAAGGAACTGATATATTTTATATCAATTCGAATTGATAATAGAAAAACTGTGTAAATATATATAGTAACTTTCCAATGCAGAAAATTTCGTACAGATCGTCGATAGCTACCGATAGCTATTGGATTGCTACCTATACTTATTGGCGGGGGGTTCAACAGTATTGGAGGCCTTACATGAAAACCATAAATGAGGCCTTATATATTGAAATCAATAAGCAAACAATCAAACAACTAAAACAATGAATAAAACCATTAACAATAATAATAATAATAATAATAATAATAGAACAACTAATTTAGAAAATTTTAGAGTAATAGAACCTAGAAAAGAATTATTCCTTTGACAATTGATGCTTTCAAAGAACTCAGACTATTGATATTCAACTTTCATTTAAGTGAAAACATATAGTGTCAATATCAATGAATAGAAAATTAGTAGAGAAAAATAGGAATAAGTTGTCAAATTATAATTTTGATTAAACCATTTTGAGGATGTTTTGGACTAAGAAAAGTATTTATGGTTTTTGTTTTTTTTTTTTGTTTTGGAACTAATTGTTTTTGGATAAAAAAAATACGTTAAAACTTATAAGTTGTTGATTTATAAAAAGAATTAAAATTTATTAAAAAAATAATTTGTTTTATGGCTAGATTTTAGGAGGCCTCCAAAAATTATGTACAACTGATAAAAAAAATATATATATATATATTGTGGTCTTAGATGGTTGCCTAAGTCGCCTAAGGGTAAAGCCGGCCATGCTTATTGGATTACTATTGGTAGAAATCCAATAGTTACCGGTAGCTATTGACGATTTCGTACGGGATTTCCATCACTTGAAATTTTTTGTATAAATGTATAATTCAGAAAGTTCTCTAGTCAAGTCCACCCTGAAATATTTATTTCGGGACCTCCTCTAACAGCCACATGTTCACATGTGGGGCTCATGATTGTTGGAAAAAAAAAAAATGAGCCCCACTTGTGAACATGTGGCTGGAGAGGAGGTCCTAAAATAAATATTTCAGAGTGATCTGACTAGAGAGCCACCCACTGTATAATTCTAGTTTAAAGTTATGAAAGTTATAATTATGATAATAACACTAGGTAGAGACACAGTTTTGGTTAATTTTGTTTGGAGAAATTTTTCCGATTATAATTTTGGGTGGCTAACTTGGCATATGATTGTTGGAAAAAAAAAAGAAATAAATAAGCCCCACATGTGAACATGTGGCTAGGGAGGAGGTCCTAAAATGAAAATTTCAGGGTGATCTGACTAGAGAGCCACCCACTGTATAATTCTTGGTTAAGTTATGGAAGTTACAATTATGAGAATAACACTAGGTAGAGACACGGTTTTGGTTAATTTTGTTTGGAGAAATTTTTCTGATTATAATTTTGGGTGGTTGACATGGCATATTATTGTTGTTTTTGTTAGCTATCTGTCCTTTTTTCTTCTCTAGTATCTAGTCATGGTGTCGGTTCGGTTCGAACCAGCGAAACGAACCAGAAAAACCAAAACCGGAACCAATTTTTTTAGCTTCGGTTTCGAAATAGGACTGGAAGTCTAGAACCGATCCTGGGGTGATTCCGGTTCCAGTTGTAGTTCCATATTTTGAGGAACCGTTCGGTTCGAATCAGATTGGAATCAACAGTTCTTGTCGATTTCAATCTGGTTTGAACCGACGGTTCTAACATTATTTTTTTATATTATTTTTTTTTATAAAACTTATCTCTCTCATATTAGACTCTTAGACTCTCAGTCTCTCTCTCTTTCTAAATCTGGTTGACCAGACTGGTTCTCTTCGAAGACTCGAAGTTTTATCACTTCTTCATCCCGTCGCCGGCGATAGACGGACACCGAATGGTCACTCTCTCTTCGATCTCTTCTTCTTCTATCTCTTTTTCTTCTTCTTTTTCTATCTCTTCTTCTTCTTCTTTTTCATCTTCTTCGATTCGCGGGGTTGATTTGGGTGATGGGTGATTTACTTATTTGGGGCTGATTTGGACCGTCGATGGATAATTTACCGATTTGGGTTGTTTTAGGTGATTTTTGAGAGAGAGTAACCGGTTGATTTGGGTTGATTTGTGAGAGAGAATGGGGTTGATTGGTTTGATTTGTGAGAGAGACCTTGATCTAGGACTCTGACTTTATGTTAACTGATCTGGGACTTTGACCTTGTGTTAACTAATCTAAAAATCTAGAATGTTGGATATGTTATATGTATGTGAGTATGTGACTGGGTTAAATAAAAAAAAATTGTGATTCGGAACCGTCAAAATCGAAATTGGAGGAACCGACTCGGAACCTGAACCGGCGACATGTCTACCAGTATCCACCCTCCATTCAGTTTCTCTTACTCTACATGCTTTATTTTTTTCAAGCTCCAGGAAAAAAAAATCAGTGTAGAGGGAAGTACTGTGCATCTTTCAAGTGATAAGATCGCGACAGAAGATGATATACCAATACCCAATACATAAGATAATTTACATCCACTCAAGTTCTTTTCCTTCCTTTTACCAATAATGTGACATCTAGATCACACATTCGGATTAAAAAAACCGTTTACACTTGAGAAAAACTGTATTCATATATTAATAAGGGTAGAGGCGATCGAAACCAACTCCATTAATCTGGGAGTCCATTTAAAAATTTGTTAAAATCTTATTAGAAAAATGTAAGTAACAAAAAAAAAAAAAAAGTAGGGTAAAATTTAAATAAATTTTTTAATTAAAAAATTTTCTTAGACAGACTATAAGAGCATCTCTATTAGTAACGTGGCTTGCATTTGAAAAAATGGTGATATATCAACATTGTCAAACCAATTGCTTCATATGTGGCATGTAATTAAATTTGATAGACATTCAAATGAAAAAGTAGTCTCCAATGCTTTACTTGTAAAATATATGTTTTTAATGACATGTCAATTTATTATTGGTCTCCTTAAATATACTTTAAAATTGTTGAATAAAATAAAGTAGAAGACAAGAGTGGTTGCTGACTGGACCAACAAAATGGTTGTCCAACAGACCCTTTGAAATCAGAGAGTCGTATTGACAGCCTTGAAAAAAAAGTTGATGAGGTGGCAAAAAAATCATCTCCAATGCAAGTATGTAACCTTTCTAGTACAATTTCAAGTTGCGGTGGCACAACATTTTTTTTAGAGGCTATCAACATGACTTTTTGATTTCAGAGGGGTTGTTGGACAACTATCTTGTTGGCCCAGTCAACAACCACTATTTTCTTCTACTTTATTTTATTCAACAATTCTACATCATTCTAGTCGTCCCAAGTCTTTCATGCTAAAATGTTTTACTAGCCATTCTTTAATTATTGTCAACTCTTCTACGTCATTCCTAATGAGTTGAATGTCATCAACATATAGAACCAGGAATGTCATCTTGTTGCCTTTTATCCTTTTGAATACACAAGGTTCGTCAACAGTTTGAATAAAGCCATAACCTTTTATAGCTTGGTCGAGTATTATGTTCCAAGATCTGGATGCTTGCTTAAGTCCATAAATGGACCTTTGCAACTTCCATACTTTCTACTATTGGCCCTTTTAAATGAATCCTTCTTGTTGCATCATATAGATGCTTTCGTCAAGATTTCTATTCAAGAAAGTTTTCTTGACGTCTATTTGCCATAACTTTAGGTTTAGAGAGGCTGTTATGGATAAGAGGATCCTGATGAACTTTAGTATTAAAGTCTTTGATTTTGTATATATTTTATTAAATGATTTTGATTACATTTGAGAGATAAAATGAATCATTAAAAAACATAAATTGATGGAAGCATTCATTGTTTTTTAAGTAGTTTGTACTGTTACACATGTAAATTAATTAACATTTAAAATGAATAAAAATAATCACACATAAAAAAAATATTTCCAATTTCATGAAATGTGTTATAATGTGTGTAACTTGTTTCATGAAGTAAGGACATGAAATGTGTTATAATGTGTTATTTATTTATTTATTCATTATTATTATTATTTTTGAAAGTAAACAGACAAAGAAACAAAAAAGGATTGCCCAAAGGCATCCAAATGGACGAGCTGCTCCACGCAGGGAGGGTAGGCATCCAACCAACAACTATCTTTAACTAGAGAAAGAGCCAACTTAGCAAGATTATGAGCAACAAGATTACCCTTTCGGGAAATATGAGAGACCACACAACCAAGAGCCTTCTCAAGAGATGAGAGAATCAAGCTAATCGTAGAACCAACCTCAACAGGGGAAACTTGACCTTTGTTAACCAAATCAGGAACCTGAAGGGAGTCTGTTTCGATGTGAAAGGGAACCAAACCATTCTCAACAGCCAAGACAATACCATGCCACATTTCTAGGGCTTCCACAATAAGAGGCGGGATCATAGTCTTTACATATAAATATGCAACAGTTTTTACTAGAACCAACTTATCTCTAATGATAATCCCCAATCCTACAGAACGATTAGCATAACAAGTGGCTGCATCAGTGTTTATCTTCCAGAAACCCTCCTCCGGAGGCTACCATTTAACCATTTGATCACCTCTATCAAGGATAGGATGCTCCACCAAAAGAGCTGAATTCCAATCATCAATGTAGGGTTCTCATATTTTGATTGGCTTATTTCGTTGACAAACCACATTTGGAGATGATTTTGTAATGGGTAACTTAGGTCCTCGGTGGCTAGCTTCCAAGCATCTCTATGTCTTCAAGAGCAAGAGCAAAAGGTAAATCACTTGACTTGATTCTTGAAGAGATTAGGGTGCACACACACACTTCATGCATTTTTAATTGACATGCATTTGTACCTTATTGTTTATATGTGCATTCCTCTCACAACCACACTTGCACTTCATGTTAGTCTTAAGTGTGGTGTAATTAGTTTTCGTTTATGTGATCGGAAACGTCCACGCTTGCACAATTGTGTGCATATCTTAGTGCGATGGTTGACCACTTAAGAAAGTCTCATTTTTCCTTGGATTAGTGTTATTTATGGTGTGGTTGATTGGAGTAAGGTGTCAAGTTTCAAAAGATTGGATTTCAATGTTTCAAGTGTTTTCAAAACTGACCTTTGTATGGTCTTATAACCATAACCTTTTATAAAAAACTTCAAAATGAGTTTTGAAATTTTTTTGTACAAACTAGACACCTATACCTTTCCAACGGTATATTATTAGTAATATTTCATGACCGTTTAGATTGGTTTTGAAATCTCCAAAGTGACCACCAAAACAGGGCAACTCTGTTGTTGTCTGTTTCTGCCCTTTGGTTACTCAATTGACCATAACATTTTCTATAGATATCGAAATGTCATTTTGTAAGAACGAGTAGAAATTCAACATCCATACCTTTCCAAAAATATATCATATGAAAGGTTTCGATATTATTTGGTTATGTTTCGGAGTGCTCAAATCTTGAGCTACTGCATTGTCGCGTGTACTGCGGAAAAGGTTGAATAAGGGCATTCTTGTCATTTCACAAGCAGTTCGTTTTCCTCACTATAAATATATTCTTATCTCTCTTTCTTTAACATAACTCTCCCAACTGAAATCTTAGAGGGATAATTTATATTCTTGAGAGAGAAAACGCCAAGCTTGCTTATTTAACTCTCCAAATCCAAAACCCATCATCTTCATGCATCTCTAAGCATCTTTAAAGCATGGGTCTTCATGGTTTCATGATTAGGTAAGTTAGAACTTCATTGAATATCATCTAATGTTCTTCTTACTATAGATTAGGTATTTATTGGATGATTAAATACCTAGACTCTATTTATTGCATATATTTATGAGTCTTGATAACATGATTGAGTTTTTATTGTGATAGCTAGGATTCTAAGTTTATATAATGTTAACTGCCAAAATTGGTGAAGGACTAAAGAAGAATTTTCCACCCAGATACATGGAAGAGACACATGCTAAGAAATCATCTAGCTACTCATAGAAAGAAGAATATTGGATCAAATTCGGATACCTACCTCCTTCTTTAAATCAAGCCAACAAGCCCAGCAATCTCGATAACCCTTAAATATCCCGACGTAGAGTTCTACTGAGAATTCTGTCACAAAGCTCAGTGGGGTACCTCGCTACTGTAGACAGGTATCCCGCTACTATATCAACCGGATACCCCGCTCCTACATCAGCAGGGTACCCCGCTGCCGTATCAGACAGGCATCCTGATACTACATCAGCTAAGTATCCCGCTTCTACACCCAGCCAGGTACCCCGCTACAAGAACAGCTGATATTAGGATACCCCGTCGACCAAGCCCCTAACAAGGAAAACATAAAACTAGCAAAAGGTGGGGTACGCGAGAACCCAAATACCTCTTAGGATCCTCTCGCCAAATAACCATAATAAACATTCACAGAATTATAAATCCATATGTTCAGACAAACAAGTCTTGAAGCTCTAAAGCAAGGGGGTTGAAACGTCGTCGTTCAAGTCCCGATAAAAAAGTAGACTCCTTCCTGCCAATTAAGAATTTCATTTGAATAAGGAGTCCACTATTATTAGAATCCTCTCCAAAAGGAATCACTTGATTCAGATAATTAAATCTCCTACAAGATCGCCTCTTAGAAGGAAAGAAAGTCCTGTGATCGCTAAAAACCTAGACCGAAAGTAAAGAAGTGCATGTCAAGCAACATGACCTATATATACGACACTTCATTCACTAAGAAGGGGATCGAAAATTGGCCTCCCCAAACCCTACACTCGTTTTCAGTTCTACTTATCGACAGAAACGAGCATGACATCTCCATCACCTAACAGATGTTAGGATTATGCTCAATAGCAAGAGTGTAATGTTGTAATTGACAATATTTTTCATATTAATAAAGTGATTTCTTGTTTAACAAATCATATAGCATTTATAGTTTAATATTATAATTGTCAAAGTAAATAATCATAAGGTCTAAAGACTATGGGAAAAGAAGAATTGTTCGTACATATGGATATGTATGTGGTAGACACAATTCTTTAGTTAGTCTTGAATAATGTTCACAACTTAAGTTAAAGGTTGGGCACCTTTATCTTGTTAAAGTTGTAGAATTCTTTTGCTAGCATTTGAGTGGGATCAAATGAGATATGATGAGTCTAAAATCATCGGAGTGTCTTCGAGCAAAAGGATCTAGTGCACTGGGTGCATTGAACTGGATCACAATGAAAAGCTTTATCTAGAACCGTCAATAGATAATAGTCTTTTCATTATCAGGACAATCGGAGAGTCTATCTTAATCCTGAGATAAATGATGGACTTATGGTTGCAATTGATATCATTTGAGTTATCAATGAGTACGATTGTATCGCATAGTCTATCCTCGATAGTTTGGTGATATTCATTTGTTAATCGATAGAGGACTTCATTTATAGATATGGACATCGTGGCTCCATTTAATTAAATGAGAGTATAATATCATCATATGGATGTTTTGAGGTAATTGGATATTAAATCTCAACGTTGAGTTTTCAATAGTGTCTATTGAAAACATGGCTTCTGGACAAGTCAAAATATCCAAGTTCAAAACGTGGTCATATGAGTAAATATGGTAACTTGGAGAGTTATAGGCGGTCTATGAACTCTTGGCGATTACTGATATTAATCACGAGGATACACTATCTCCAATATGATTGTCTAGGGTATGAATGAGGAGCATCTTCCTTTTCTATCTTTATTTAAGAGTTCAGTTTTAGCTCTTTAGTGGAATGAATTAAAATTAATGGATCGGACCTAAGTGAATCATTTGTTGATTGTGATTAGGTTATGTCTATTGAAGATTAAATTTAGATGGCTCGCCAAGATCCCCAATCCACACGGACTTGCATGGATCACTTGATATATTCTACCGGACCAATTTAAGGGTCCATCTAGAATTGCATTTAATATATTAAGAATATAATTTGCACATTATTTTAGTAATGGGCTGCTCAATTATATTAATATATTAATGAAAGACATGTGGACTTGTTTCTTTTAGTAAGAATGGGTCTGGTTCACATGTGAGTTTTTTATTTAAAGTCCAATGGATTAAATGAAATAAGAAAATAATATTTTGGCCCATTTACTCTAAGTGGGGCGGCAAGGGTTAGTTTAACCTAATATATTATTTTGTTTCATTGTTTTAATTAAATAAGAATTAATTAATTTATTAATTAATTTTTTAATTAAAGAAACAAATCTTTTCTAATCAGGAAATATATTTCCTAAAAGTAAAATTAGAAGACTTGTTTGATAAGGAAATAAATAATTAGTTTTATTTATTTAATCAAATAAGAAGTCTCTTTTTATTTAGTCAAAATAAAAGAATAAAAGATCTATGAGTTAGATTAGGGTTTGATGTCTTAAAAACTAGATGGAAATTAGGGTGCAACATAAGCCTATGGTGGGCATGTGATTTCGGCAACCCTAGTTATTTCTAGGTTAGGATTTCGGCAACCCTAATAATAAAAGAAAAGAAGAAGCAAACTTAGGCCACCTATATATTGACAAGTATAGAATTCGGCCACGAAAATATGGGTTCAATATACAAATTTCTTCTTCTTCTCAATTCATAGAAAGCTTTTTATTCTACTAAAACAAAAAGGAGTGTTAGATTATTCTTTGATAGTATACTATTTGCTTATTCATCAATAAGCTTGTGTATACGATATCGATCTAGGTTCACGCGAGTTTCGATCATTAGATTGAGAACTCAAAAGTGACCGGAATAATCTTAGTCATTCTTTTGATTGTTTTTGTGACTAACAAAGAAAAGAAAAGTTTGTTTTGTCCATTCATAGGTTTGCAATTCAAAGAAAAGGGAGACCACGCTCCTAGGTGATCCACGTTCGTGCTAGGATTGAAGATCTTGCGGATTACCATCGACGTAAGTCAATCGGATCACGTGACAAAAGGTATTCTACTCTTGTTATTGTATATGTATGTTTAATTAATTAAAGGGTTTAAGGTTCATAAAGGAAAATTTTTTAAAAGTCACTAAATCTAATTTTTAGTATCGCTTCCGCTGCGTGTACTTCTTTGGTATTTTTCCCAACAACAGAAACCTAGAATACCGTCACATATCGCCACCACCCTAATTTCATTAGTTGTATGCATATTTTCATCAATAAAATCGCACCAGTTAATCTTTTCTTGTATCAGTTTTATTTTGCTTTGACAGAAATCTTGTTGGTATCGAACTACGTGATACCCCTCCGACTGGGATCTATCTTGATCTTGGTCCTTAAAGTTGTTATTTGGAGATTTACCCCAGTGATAGTTTTTCATTAACACTTTTGGCGCTGTTTGTGGGAAATATCTTCCCAACAATTATAGACAAGCTATCTTTGTTTTACCCGGCGAAGTAGAAAAATGAGACTTCGATTCTCTCAGGCCCATCCGGTTCCATCGGGACCCTTGTCACTCGCTTCCACCGAAAGAGCTCAAAGATGGGGTAGAGGATCCAAGAATGACAATCCGGCACCAATACCTCCTCCAGTTACAGGCGCAGGCCCCTTGCCTCGAGATCTGATTGGGCAGGAGATCAATCGGGATATTCTAGAGCAACAAGCTGCTGCCTACGAAGAAGCCATCCGACTCAGAATGATAGCTAAAGGAATCCCCTTTGAAGCAACCGGGATCGCAAGAGATATTGGCCCAAGTATTTGGGGACTAGTGTTTGACCGACTAGGTCCATCTCCACCAACCCCTCTCCGTCAGATTAATCTCAAACCCCGACTGGCGAAATCCGCGATTGAGATTCCACCGAGGAGAGTCCAACCCCCAGCAAAGCCAAGGGGAGAGAAGAAAGATCCACAACCAGACTAAGAAGGAAGCGCTAGATCCGGAAAAAGCCCCAAAAGTAGGCACCAGAAAGCTAAGCGGAAGGAAGTGGTTGTTGATTCAGAGACCTTGGATGAAGAAGGCTTGGTGGCCTAATCTGGAAACGCTAAATCTCTATGCCTGGAAGATCAGATGGCCAAAATGGCTAAGGAGTTGGAGAAGTTAAAAAAGGGAAAGCATCAGGGAATCCAGAAGAACCCTTTGGGTGAGATGAATGCACCATTCTCCAAAAGAATCAGGGAGGCGGGGCTACCCCCCAAATTCATGATACCCACCGAAAAGTATTCCGGAACAGAGGATCCTATCAGTCACATGGAAAGCTTTGTCCACCAGATGGAAGTCCAGAATTCAACACGGCCAGCCAAGTGCAGCATGTTCCCCTCGACCTTGTCTAACTGTGCCAAAACGTGGTTCAGGAAATTACCACCGGGTAATGTTGATTTTTTTTTCTAAACTCACCACAGCTTTTTGTGCACAACTTTAGGGAATCAAGCCTCGTCCTAAGGACCCTATCTTGCTTCAGTATGTGATCTAGGAGTGAGGTGAAACATTGAGGTCTTATGTGGAGAAATTCCATAAGGAAGTGATCCAGATGGAAGTATTCGACGAAAAAGAAACCTTGGCTAATTTCTAAAGAAACTTATAGGCAGACTATTCCGCTCTTTTGCTAAGCATCCACCAGAAACTTACCAAGAAGTCTACAATCGAGCTTTAGAACAAGTAGACATAGAAGAGCAACTCTGGATCAAGGTTAAACATAATGAAGCCCGGTTGGCCCCGCGTCCTAAGAAGGAGGCTCCAAAGCCTGTACTAGCCAAGAGATTCCAGAATCAACACCCAAATAGGTCAACCTACAGGTCGCCTCCTATTCCCTCGTACCATGAAAGATACCCCGCTAGAAGATCCCCTCTTAGGAGATTGTCTCCCAGGGTGGCCCCTTTGTAAGAAGTTGCCCGGGTAGCAAGGGAGAAAGATGGATATATCACTACACCCCCTTTAATGCTTCAAGAGAAACCATCTACCTCACCATCCAGGATAAAGGCCTACTCAGAAAGCCGGGTCCCATGAAAGTCCCAACTGATAAGAGGAACCAGTACAAGTATTACGATTTCCATAAGGATGTCGGACACAACACTTCAGAATGCTATAACCTCTGCAATCAAATCGAAGGATTGGTAAGGGGAGGCTTGCTGACGGAATTTCTACAATAGGTACGAGATAGCATCACGGAAGGGAAACAGGTACAAAACGAGATGAGGAAGGCGGTGGAAAGAACGAGGGATGGAGAGAAGGATCTGATGCAGTAGATCCAGGTGATTCATACCACTAGTGGAGGCCCCACCTTGGCTGGAACTTCCAACAATTCGAGGAAGAACCACGTAAGAAATATTCCCAGGCTCAACGTAGGTCATGAGATATTCAAGGTCAGTAATGGATCCCGAGATCCATCCTGCTCTACCAAGATTATCTTCACAAAGGAAGATGTCTACAATACAGTCCAACCACATGACGATGCCATGGTAATCTCGGTACAGATTGCCAACTGCCGGGTTCACCGTGTCTTGATCAATACTGGAAGTAGTGTTGACATCCTATTCAAACAAGCTCATGAGCAACTTAACTTGAAGAATTCCTGATACAACAGATGCACCTCGCTTTTGTATGGATTAACAGAGGACTCTATAATACCCATGGGATCCAAAATCCTACTGGTGATAGTCGGAGAAACTCCACTTCAGCAGAACGTGATGACATAGTTCATCGTGGTGGATACCTCGTCTACCTACAATGCCATTCTAGGTAGGCCCTTCCTTTCAGGGATTAGAGGGGCACTATCCATTTACCACAATGTCCTAAAGTTTCCAGTGGGAACAGAAGTAGGGGAAGTCAAAGGGGATTAACAAGCAGGGCGCAATTGCTATGCGGTATATACCAATCCCGCCACGCTTGCTAGATAGTGCGCGTATATGGCCAGAGAAGTAAACCCGAGTACGCCGGAACAATGTCATTATGACATGGAAGAAGGAGAGATACCAGACATAATCATAGAAGAGCATGAGGATGAAGAGTGGGGTTAGACCAATGGTCATCCCACGGATCAATTAGAAGATCTCACTAAAATGGTGAAAGTTGGAGAGGGATTGGATCCTGAAGTCAAGGAAGACTTGATAAAGCTCCTCAGAGAATACAACGATATTTTTGCTTGGAGCCATGAGGAAATGCCCGGCATTCCTTTTAGCCTAGCTACTCATAGATTGGCAATAGTCGCGACCTTCAAACCAGTGAAACAGAAACCAGGACATTTCAACGCTGAACGTAACGCCGCAGTCCAGAAAGAAGTGGGCAAACTACTAAAGGCCAGGTTCATTAGGGAATCCCGATATCCCAAATAGATCATCAATGTGGTTATGGTAACCAAATCTAACGGCAAATGGCGAATATGTGTAGAGTACACCGATCTCAATCGTGCTTGCCCCAAAGATAGCTTCCCACTGCCTAAGATCGACCAGCTTATCGATTCTACCACGGGAAACAAGCTCCTAAGCTTCATGAATGCCTTCTTGGGATACAATCAGATCATGATGCATCCCTCAGACCAAGACAAGACCAGTTTCATCACTGGACAAGGCCTCTACTACTATAAGGTAATGCTATTCGGACTTAAAAATTGCAGGTGCTATATATTGGCGTATGATGAACAAATTGTTCAAGCAGCAGATAGGAAGATCCATGGAGGTGTACATAGATGACATGATTACAAAATCTTTGGAGACCTATAAACACCTAGAAGATTTACACCAAACTTTCCAGGTAATAAGGAAGAATCAGATGAAACTGAACCCCGCAAAGTGTGCTTTCGGGGTAGCGGTAGGAAAATTCCTAGGGTTTATGGTACATGAATGAGGAATCGAGGCCAATCCAGAGAAGATCAAGGCCATCCTAGACCTCAAGTCTCCCAAAACACTCAAGCAGGCATATGGATTGATAGGCCGAATAACAGCATTGAACCGATTCATATCCCATTCCACCGATAAGTGCCTCCCGTTCTTCAGGATTATCAAACAAGGAAAGAAGTTGAACTGGGATGAGCAAAGCGAATTGGCTTTCCAAGCTTTGAAGGAGGACTTGGTCTGTCCCCCTCTATTGGTCAAGCCCCTCACCGTAGAAGAGCTCCAACTCTACTTAGCGGTCTTAGAAGCTGCCACTAGTGAAGGAATGCAATGACGTAGTACAGAGACCGATGTACTATGTGAGTTGTGCTTTCACCAAATCTAAAAATCTGAAAAAAAATTACACCCTCTTGGAGAAACTCGCCTATGCCTTGGTAACTATAGCTAGAAAGCTTTGGCCTTATTTTCAGGCAGACATTATCGTGGTAGTCACTGATCAGCCCTTACGACAATTCCTCTAGAGGCCAGATGTATCAGGCAGGTTGGTTTTATGGGCCATAGAGCTTACCCAATTTGACATCAAATACAAGTAAAGAACCACAATCAAAGCACAGGCCCTAGTCGACTTCATAACTGAGTTTAGCTTGAATCCGGACCCAGATACCAGGCCCGACCCCAGTCCAGATCAGACCAATCAGAACTGGCCTGAAGATAACAAGACCTGGACTCTATACATATATGGGGCATCAAGTCAATTGGGATACGGAGTATGAATCGTCGTAATAGACCCAGAGGGGGTCGAATCCAGTCACTGCTTCAGGTTCGAGTTTAGAGCTACTAATAACGAAGCAGAATATGAAGCCTTACTAGCAGGGATGGGAGTAGCAGAAGCCTTAGGGGCCGATTTCCTCCTAGTGAAGAGTGATTCCCAATTGGTAGTCAACCAGGTGCTAGGGTTGTACTAGGCAAAAGGTGACAATATGGTAGCGTATCTGGCTAAAGTCCAAGAAGCAATGACGGGATTTAAAGGCGTGAGGATGGAATAGGTACCCCAAGAGAAAAATTAATGGGCGAATGTTCTGGCCAAGATCACAGTAGGAGAAGGGCATACCTTACCAAGAGGGGTGCCGCTCTAACTGATACCCCGTTCCAGCATAACCAAGGGGGTGGAGATCCTCTCAGTCAACCGACTCCCTTGTTGGATGGATCCAATAGCGGACTACCTCCAAAGTGACACTCTCTATGTAGATCCAGATTAAGAACGCAAGCTGAAGAGAATCGCTACCCAATACTGCCTTGTTGACAGATACCTTTACCGCAAAGGGAAAACCCTCCCCCTACGCAGATGCCATCACCCAGATGATGCTACCTGGGCACTTGTAGAAGTACATTTAGGGGACTGTGGTAATCATGCAGCAGGCGAGACACTAGCCTACCAGATACTTAGAATGGGCTACTTCTGTCCGACTATACATCAAGATGCAAAACTGTTTGCACAATCATGCGAGGCTTGCCAGAAGACAGCAAACCTCCACCACCTCCCCCCGAAGAGGCTCTCCTCGCTTAGTACACCTTACCCTTTTGCTACTGAGGACTAGATCTAATCGACCTACTTCTTACTGCACCCGGCCAGGCCAAACATGCAGTAGTAGCAATAGACTACTTCACCCGTTGGGTGGAAGCTAAGGCACTTGTCAGGATAACTGAAGAAAAGACCACCAGTTTTGTCAAAGAGAATATCGTTTGCCGTTTCGGTACCCTGATGGCCATCATAACTGATCTAAGAAAGAAATTTGATAACGCCAACTTTAGAGAATTCTGTGAAGATCGAAACATTGATCTCCGATTTGCATCAGTAGCACATCCTCAAACTAATGGGTTGGTAGAGGCTACCAACAAGACTATTAAGAAGCTCTTAAAGAAAAAGCTCCATTGGAAGAAGGGATTATGAGTTGAAGAATTACCCAATATGCTATGGGCATACAGGACAACCAGGAGGACTGTAACAGGGGAAACCCTTACTCATTGGTGTTCGGAATTGAAGCTGTTTTACCCATCGAACACAAGTTTATATCTTTCCGGTTCAAAAATTATGAACCAAAAGATAATGAGGCTAAGTTAAGAGCCAATCTGGATCTACTCCAGGAGAAACAATGCAGGATCGTCGAAAGAGTAGCAGTGTACCGGCGTAAGATAGCCCGACACTTTAGCAAAAGAATAAGGATCCGTAATTTCAAAGAAGGAGACTTCGTTCTTAGGAAGGTAACCTAGAATACACGAAAAAGGTCCGACGAGGTGCTAGCCCCTAACTGGGAAGGCCCCTATCTAATTAAAGCAATGCTCCAGGATAGCACTTACAAGCTGGAAGACATGGAGGGATACCCGGTAGATTATACATGGAATGCTGATCACCTCAGGAAGTTCTATCCTTAGAAATTCAATTTATATCGGCCGGAATACATACCCCGATTTTACAGTATATTGCTTAAGAAATTCAACAAAATCAGTTATTTCTTCTACATGATTCTCCAATGTTCACTCTGCGAGCTGCCTTACATGATTCTTCTATCACTCATCCTGTTGCCTTTGACGGGGTATACCTTCCTCCAAGAAGCCTGATGCTAAAGTGGCCTAAGTTGCTTGCTAGGACAGATCATTTTTCGCCATTACTGAATCGCCTCAAGACCAGGAAATAGCCTTATGGTACTCATGCTGCCTTGGTCGGGGTATACCCTTCTCCAAGAAGATTCTGGATTATCAAATTAAGGATCCGGACTCGTGGCCTTAGTTGCCCGCCTTATCCTCAAGACCAGGAAATAGCCTTAGGGCGCTCCTACTGCCTTGGTCGAGGTATACCCTCATCCAAGAAGGATCTGATATACCAGACTAAGGATCCGGACTCACAGCCTTAGTTGCCCATCGCATCCTCAAGACCAGGAAATAGACTTAGGGCGCCCCTGCTGCCTTGGCCGGGGTATACCCTCCGCTAGGAAGCTTGGTGCTAAAGTGGCCTAAGTTGCCTACCAGGACAAACCATCAGAAGGAACGAGATACCTTTTCGGGATACCTAATTCCTTCTCCATCTCTCCAAGAAGAAACGACCTCAAGGCATTCCAGCTACCTTGGTCGGGGTATACCCACCTCCGAGACCTAACAGAAACCTAGAATACCGTCACATATCGCCACCACCCTAATTTCATTAGTTGTATGCATATTTTCATCAATAAAATCGCACCAGTTAATCTTTTCTTGTATCAGTTTTATTTTGCTTTGACAGAATTCTTGTTGGTATCGAACTACGTGATACCCCTCGGACTGAGATCTATCTCGATCTTGGTCCTTAAAGTTGTTATTTGGAGATTTACCCCAGTGATAATTTTCCATTAACATATAACATCTAGTTAAGTTATCTCATTGATTAATTGAGATTGTTTTGTGATAGCTAGAACTTCATGTTTATATAAATCTAGCTAATTTATCTCATTAAAATGATTGAGATTGTTTGTGATAGCTATTGTATTCTTCACACAGTTAAGTTGTATACCATGACATATAGCAAACTTTGATATCTATGATTGATTTTATTGTCATCATTTAATCTCTAGATAAGCATTTAGTGTTCCCTAGCATTAATTGCATTTTGGATATTGCATAATATTCATATAGGGTGTTGATCTCTTTGTGAGAAGTAAGTCTTGTGACTAAGATGGCTTAGTGTGCAAGCAATTGATCTAGATTTACTTTTAAAGGCCTGAGGGTAGTAGTGGTGGATTAGTGACTGTGGATGGTTTGATGGTGATCAACCTAGGCTGTAAACACCATTACCATTAGTGGATTCGAGGATTGTGTGTGGTGCACATATCTGCCCGTGATTTTTCCTTGTTGAATGTTTCCTCATAAAAATCAAGTGTTATTTAATTTCCGCACTTTACACTTCATTTATTTATTTGTGTGTTTTGGGTTATTTTTGTAAGATTGACTAATCCGGAAAAATTGGTAATAACGAATTAACAACCCATTCACCCCTTTTTAGGTTGTACACGTATAATATTTGTTTCAATCAATATATTCACTGGTCCACCTAATAACATCATAAAAATCAGCCTTACCAACCTTGAAGGCTAACTAATTTCTACAAAACCAAATCTGCCAAAAGGACACACATAAGAACTCCACATGACTCAAAGAAAGGGAGCGAAAAGCTATAGTCATGAAATCTAGAAACTGCAGACTATCGTCTAGCTTTAAGTCCCTTAGGTACATAAAATGTTTGATCATGCATAAATTGTTGTATATTTTAGCCCTTATTTCCTATTCCTTTATCTCGTTCTTGTGTGTATTTTATGTATTTTTTATGTCTAATAGGCTCGTTTGTGCTGATTGCAGGCAATAGATGTAATTCAGGTGCTGTAGATGAAAAGCGATAAATTCAGATGTGAAATAGCCAGAATCAGCAACTCTAAGAGTGCAGGTCAAGTGCGGATCCCAATCGCACTCCACCCGTACTTCTACCCACAGCCGGAACTTGATTCATGAGGAAGAGTTAAAGTGCGGGTCATCCAACCGCACTCCACCCGCACTCCAAGCTAGAACAGAGAAGTGAAGTGCACCTGACATTAAAGTGCGGGTCATCTAACTGCACTCCACCCATACTGTTGCCAAGAACAGAGAAGCAGAAAGTGCACCTGACATCAAAGTGCGGGTAATCCAACCGCACTCCACCCACACTCCAAACAGGAACAGAGAAGTGGAATTTGCACCTGACGTTAAAGTGTTGATCAAGTGTAGGTCATTCAACCACACTCCACTCGCACTCTACGCATGACAGCTTCTGTTTTCAAGCTTAAGTGACCTATTTTTGCATCCCCTATAAATAGAACCTTATGTCATTCGACCTAAAATCCTCCATACATCCTCCACCCTACAACACTTAGGTCTTAGTGTAACTTAGTTCTTAGAACACTCTCCCTCTCATCCAAACCGATCTCTACTCATCCAAAGGTAATTAGGAGAATTGGAATCAAGCTTCAAGGAAGGAGACACTCTTCAAGGGTTTTCTCTCAATCTCTTATCTTAGTTTTCATTTGTTGTAATAGAACATGAGTAGTTAAATCCCCTACTATGGGGTTGATGTTATTTGTTTGATGAATATTGGGCTTGTAAATAAACTCCATGTTTTATATACATATCTATCTCTATGTTTTATTTTTTTGCTTTGGCTAGTTAGAATCTCAATTGAGCAATTAGCCACTGTTGGTTGCTTAGGAGGGAGTAATAGCTAGTAAGGGGTTTTCGCTATACACCCTAGGTTGACCCCTTGTTAGTGATACATAACTAGCACTATACACCCTAGGTTGGTTACATTTGTCATTACATGCTTAATTGAGAGTTTATTGCATTGCCTAGTGTTTACTTACAAGTCCATCAACTCCATAGTTCCATCATCATACATTCATCACTCCATTCACATCCCATTTAGATTGCATTCTTGGTTTAGTTTATCGTATATTTTCACATACCCTTTACCTTTGCTTTTATGCTTACTAGTTCTATTAATCCTAATCTTATCACTACTACCCTAATCTCAGTGGACGACACCCGTGCTTACCGCTTTACTTGTATTTATACTTGTGAACGCATCGCATAGGTTTTATAAATTGTTTTGACGGACGATTTTCTAACGGTGTGAACCGTACCCATCAAATGGCGCCGCTGCCGGGGATCGGTGTGCGTAGTAGTGACTGGATTTGTTTTAATACTATTAGTTCTTAGTTTTTTTTAGTATTTTTAGTTTCTTTTTATTTCTTTGGTAGTTTTTTTTTTTTTTTCAGGACTCTATGGATTCCTTTTGGCCAAATTTGGGGTCAAGCTACGAGCTTAATGAGAATATCTACAACACAGATTAGAGGACTCACCAAGACTTGTCATGGAGCAACAATGAGAATTCCAACGATCTTATGCCACCTAGCTGGTCAGACCAAGGAATAGAGTCCGCATTCGAAGACAATTTCAACATATCTAATAAGGCCGCAACTCAAAACTACAATGAAGCCTCAAACCAATTTGAACAAGAAGAACAATGCAAGAGGATGATAGAGATGAACATGGAGCTTATGAGTATGTGTAAAGAGCTAGTGTTGGCATGGGATGTGTTGAAAGAAGAAAATGTTCTACTTCAAGAAAATACAATGACAACTTCCCGACAACAAGAAGAAATGAGGGAAGACTACAAGAAAAATATACAACTCTTGAAGAAGAAATTAGAAGGCAAGGAAGCCTTGGAAAGAGTGAAAGTGGATGAGCTTGAACAAAGAAACAAAAAGCTCACACTTAAACTTGAATCACTCAAGGCGTAAAATGGTACACTCCAAAAGGAAATAGGAGAAATTTCTGAAAAGAACTTGGAGTTGGGCGAACACTTGTGAGGGAATTGGAAGTCATCATTATACACCTTAAGATGACTACATTTGAAATAGGTTGAGCCATGGTTAGATAGATGAGCTTCATGGTTAGAATCCCAATTGAGCAACTAGCCACTATTGGTTGCTTAGGAGGGATTAATCGCTAGTAGGGGGTTTTTGCTATACACCGTAGGTTGACCACTTGCTACTGATACATAACCAACACTATACACCATAGGTTGGTTACATTTGTCATTACATGCTTAATTAAGAGTTTGTTGCATTGCCCAGTGTTCACTTACGAGTCCATCAACTCCATAGTTCCATCATCATACATTCATCACTCCATTCACATCCCATTTAGATTGCATTCTTAGTTTAGTTTATAGTATATTTTCACATACCCTTTACCTTTACTTTTATGCTTACTAGTTCTATTAATCATAATCCTATCACCTCTACCCCGATCTTAGTGGATGACACCCATGCTTACCGCTTTACTTGTATTTATACTTGTGAACGCATCGTATAGGTTTTATAAATTGTTTTGACGGACGATTTTCTAACGGCGTGAACCATACCCATCAATGATTCTTAACCAAAAAAGGTCACGACATCCTGATAAGGCATGAACCATTCATAAGAAAACCCCGTCTCCATGATTCTTTTGGAGAATGGTGCATTCATCTCTCATATGGAGTTCTTCCGGATTCCTTATTGCTTTCCTTTTTTTAATTCCTCCAATTCCTTAGCCATTTTGGCCATCTGATCTTTTAGGCGTAGAGATTTAGCATTTTCGGATAAGGCCACCGAGCTTTCTTCATCCGAGGTCTTTGAATCAACAACCAATTCCTTCCGTTTGGCTTTCTGATGCCTAATCCTAGGGCTTTTTCAGGATCTGGCGCTTCCTTCTGAGTCTGGCTGTGGATCTTTCTTCTCTACCCTTGGCCTTACCGGGGGTTGGACTCTCATCGGTGGAATCTCAATCGCGGACTTTACTAGTCAAGGTCTGAGATTAACCTGGCGGACTGAAGTTGGTGGAGTTGGTCCCAGTTGGTCAAATACTGGTACCCGGATACTTGGGCCGATGTCTCCTACGATCCCGGTTGCTTCAAAGGGGATTCCTTAAGCTATGATTTTGAGTCGGATGGCTTCTACGTAGGCAGCAACTTGTTGCTCTAAAATATCCCAATTGATCTCCTGTCCAATTAGATCTCGAGGCAAAGGTTCTGCGGCCGTGACTAGAGGAGGTATTGGTGCTAGATTGTCATTCCTGGATCCTCTACCCCGTCTTTGAGCTCTTTCGATTGAAGCGAGTGACAAGGGTCCTGATGGAGCCGGATGGGCCTGAGAGGATCGTAGTCTCATCTTTCTGCTTCATCGGGTAGAACTAAGACAACTTTTCTATAAATGTTGGGAAGGTATTTCCCACAGGTGGCGCCAAAAGTGTTAATGGAAAATTATCACTGGGGTGAATCTCCAAATAACAACTTTAAGGACCAAGATCGAGATAGATCCCGATCGGAGGGGTATCACGTAGTTCGATACCAATAAGATTCCTGTCAAACCAAACTAAAAACTCATACAAGAAAAGATTAACATGTACGATTTTATTGATAAAATCATGTATACAACTAATGAAATTAGGGCTATGGTGATATGTGGCGGTATTCAATGTTTCTGTTAGGTGATGGAGATGGCGTTAGCGTGCTCGTGCCTGTCGATAAGTAGAACAAAAATGTAAGTGTAGGGTTTGGGGAACGAATTTTTTCTTCTCATTCTGATGAATGTAGGGTTGTATATATAGGTCCCGTTGCTTGCCATGCAGTCCTATAATTTCGGTCTAGGGTTTTGGTGATCATAGGACTTTCTCTCCCTCTAGGGGACAATCTCGTAGGAGCTTTAATTATCCAAATCAAGTGATTCCATTTAGAGAGGATTCTAATACAAGTGGACTCTTTATTCTAATGGAATTCTTAAGTGGCGGAAAGGAGTCTACCTTTTTATCGGGAGATGAACGACTGCGTTTCATTCCCCTAGCTTTGGAGTTTCAAGACCTGTCTATCTAAACATATGGATATATAATTATGTGAGTATTTCTTATGGTTATCTGGCGAGAGGATCCCAAGAGGTATTTGGGTTCATCTGGGTTCTCGTGTACCTCGCCTCTTTCTAGTTTGATGCTTTCTTGGTTAGGTGCTTGGTCAGCGGGGTATCCTGATATCGGTTACTCTTGCAGCGAGGTACCCGGTTGGGTGTAGAAACAGGGTAATTAGCTAGATGTAGAAGCGGGATGCTTTAGTTGATGTTGTATCTGGATGTCTGTCTGATGCGGCAGCGGGGTACCCTGCTGAAATAGTAGCGGGGTATCCTGTCGATCTAGTAACAAAAATATCTGTCTGATGTAGAAGTAGGGTACCCCATTGAGCTCCATGACAGGATTCTGAGTAGAACTCCATGTTGGAACATTTTAAGGGTTATCGGGATCACTGGGCATTGCTGGTGTTACTCCGAAGGAGGATGTAGGTATCCATATTTGATCAAGTATTCTTCTTTCTAGAAGTACTTAGATGGTATCTCAGCATGTGTTTCTTCCCTGTATCTGGGTGGAAAATTCTTCTTTGGTCCTCTGCCGATTTTGGTGGTTAACAGATGTCTTTGTGTGATTGTGAGTGGCTTGATGAGCAAAACTTACTTAAATATGAATATCTTTGAGAGCTACTCACTTGAGAAGCAATGATCATAAACAAGTATCTTTTATTGTTTTTAGATCATTCACTTAAGCTTGAAAATATTATTTTTGAAATGTGAACTAATGCTTCTCTAATATGTTCTAGTTTTTTAGTATATGTGGTTGAAAGTATGTAGGTTATGGATGCATCTAGAAGCCTATTGCTTAGTACATGATAGATTACCTATGGTATGTATCCATTTTGCTTCGGCTCTACATAATATTCAACAAGCACCCTCATGGAAAAGGTTACACCCCCTGGGTGTGAAGCCGCCCAATGTAGGAAAGGGCTACGCCATTGTGATGAGTGAAAGCCACCATGAGGTGTATATTTTTTTGTTAGAAAAAAATCAAAGAAGTGTTGAAAAGAATCGTTTAAAAATATCTTTGATTCTAAGCCTAAAAGAAATGCAAAATATAAGGCTTATTGGTGTATAGTTGAGAATTGTGAAATGCTCGGGTTGTCAAATAGAAATGAATAAACAAGCCACATGCACACACATGCTTAAATGTTGATATCTGTTCTTTTAAAGCAAAAAAAACCTGGATGAATATTGGTTTGACCTATTCTTGGAAATGCTTTAGTTGGATAGGTGTGGAAATTGTTTGCATGTTGAAATCACAATTACTCCTACTATATATGTGGTAAGCATTCACACACACACATATTTTGCTTATGTGCTTGATTCATTAGCAATGTGAGAATATTTTTTAGAGATTATTGAAAATCTATGATTCTCTCTTGGACTTTGAAAAGTGATGAAATATTTTCTCTATTGCTTGAATGTGTGAATCCCTTGTGAACAAATTTACTTGATGACAATATGTGGAGCATATGTTTAGGGGGAGATTTAGTTTATTCAACTTCGCTTTCTATATGATTTGTTTGCTTAATATCTCATCTTTATCTCGTGTGTCCTTTGTTTATTCCTTGAGAAGAAGGGGGAGAAAATTTATACCTCACCATGTTTGATATGAGGGAATCCATGTTTGATATAGGGGAGAAAGAGAGTGTATACCTCATCATGTGTGGAGAAATATTCCAAATGTGTGAGACTTGTTCCTTTTTGTGCTTGATTGAGACATTGTCTTAAGGGGGAGAAAAGAATTCTTGCTTTAAAAGGTTAAGGAGATTAGGGAATGCTTTAAATAGAACATTTATTTGAGATAAAGCGTTTGTTCGAGATAAGGGTAATTCTTGTTTGTTTTTGGCATCATTTCTCACCATTCTTCTTTGGAAGAAGATCTTTTGTTGGTTTGCTTATTTTCGCATAGGTACTTTGAAGTTCAAAGAAGGGATTCTTGAAGACTCAAGAAGACTTGAAGACCTTTTAGTCTAGGGATCTCTTTGTAATGTGAGGATGAGAGAATGCTATCAACATTGAGTTTATTGGAGTGAACAATGTATGGTGAGGATGGGGTTTTTGCCATGGAATAGCCAAAGGGGGAGATTGTAAGATCCTTGATTTGTATTGGCTTGATTCCATGGCAAAACTCTTTATATTTGTAATAAGTGTTACTAAGGTGATTCTTGGTGAAAAGAACCTTCAAAGGTTAAAAGCGACGTCTTAAGCAAATATCGTCATCAAGAGGAAAATCGCACACTTGGATGCTAAGGTATCAAGTTTCTTCTTCCTCTTGCAAGGCATAAGCGCATACACACACAATTCATTCATGTGTGTCCTTGCATCATTGTGCCAACATTTGGTATAACGCATTCACACACATTTAAGTATGCTCAAGCATTGGTCTTGTATAGATAAACATTGTAGAATTGCATGTTTTATCACTATCGCGTAGATATGACATACTTGTGTGACATTATGTTATTTGTTTGTTTTCATTGCATTTTGGACTTGAACGTGATCTCATATGATTCCTTATTGAGTTTCGGTCATTTCGGTTACTCATTAATTAGGTTTCGAGTCCAAACGATGTAGATACGCAACTTTGCGTTCTCATTCATTGAGTTGTATTTGTCATCATTTTTCGAGATGAATTCTCAAACTTTTTGCAAAGTTATGTAGTCATCAATGTGCATGAGGGAGTCATAATTCGTAATCCGAAGACGGATTCAAAATCGGAGTTTGGAGGCCCAAATATGGCCGAAGAACGAGACAGGTGCGTGAGAGGAGCAAGATTGGCCAAACGCCAACCTTTGTGTGCCACACGACCAGAGTGCCTCATTGCCCATGTGTAGAACACACACCCCACATGTGGAGGTGACATGGAAATCTTCAATTGAGTGCTTCCTTCCCCCTCTCTCTCTCTCTCTCTGTCTCTCTCTCTCTCTCTTTTAAAAGGCATCCTTCTTCCCTCTAAAAAACAACTTGAAGATGATAGAATAGAAAATATTCTGCAGAATTCTTCAACATTTTAGTTTTCTTATTTTGAACTTAACTCTCTCATACGAACTTGAAATCGAGTGATCCAAAAGCCAAAAATGTTGGTCTTGAAGAGAGCTACAAATGCCAAGCAATTTAATTGTCATTTGAGTTCGTTATTTTTTGCAGTTGGCAGATTTCAGTCCGTGACTCAAGTGTTATATGTGAAACATCTTCTTCTTACTTTCTCTTTTGATAATCTCTTTTAATCTTCCTATTTGATTGATGAAATGTATTAAGAAGAATGTTAGATTGTTAGGATTATGCTCAATATCAAGAGTGTAATGTTGTAATTAACAATCTTTTTCATATTAATAAAGTGATTTCTGGTTTAACAAATCGTATAGCATTTATAGTTTGTATTATAATTGTCAAAGTAAATAATCATAAGGTCTAAAGACTATGGGAAAAGAAGAATTGTTCGTACATCTGGATATGTATGTGGTAGACACAATTCTTTAGTTAGTCTTGAATATTGTTCACAACTTAAGTTAAAGGTTGGGCACCTTTATCTTGTTAAAGTTGTAGAATTCTTTTGCTAGCATTTGAGTGGGATCAAATGAGATATGATGAGTCTAAAATCATCGGAGTGTCTTCGAGCAAAAGGATCTAGTGCACTGGGTGCATTGAACTGGATCACAATGAAAAGCTTTATCTAGAACCGTCAATAGATAATAGTCTTTTCATTATCGGAACAATCGGAGGGTCTATCTTAATCCTGAGATAAATGATGGACTTATGGTTGCAAGTGATATCATTTGAGTTATCAATGAGTACGATTGTATCGCATAGTCTATCCTCGATAGTTTGGTGATATTCATTTGTTAATCGATAGAGGACTTCATTTATAGATATGGATATCGTAGCTCCATTTAATTAAATGAGAGTATAATATCATCATATGGATGTTTTGAGGTAATTGGATATTAAATCTCAACGTTGAGTTTTCAATAGTGTCTATTGAAAACATGGCTTCGGGACAAGTCAAAATATCCAAGTTCAAAACGTGGTCATATGAGTAAATATGGTAACTTGGAGAGTTATGGGCGGTCTATGAACTCTTGGCGATTACTGATATTAATCACGAGGATACACTATCTCCAATATGATTGTCTAGGGTATGAATGAGGAGCATCTTCCTTTTCTATCTTTATTTAAGAGTTCAGTTTTAGCTCTTTAGTGGAATGAGTTAAAATTAATGGATCGGACCTAAGTGAATCATTTGTTGATTATGATTAGGTTATGTCTATTGAAGCTTAAATTTAGATGGCCCGCCAAGATCCCCAATCCACACGGACTTGTATGGATCACTTGATATATTCTACCGGACCAATTTAAGGGTCCATCTAGAATTGCATTTAATATATTAAGAATATAATTTGCACATTATTTAGTAATGGGCTGCTCAATTATATTAATATATTAATGAAAGACATGTGGGCTTGTTTCTTTTAGTAAGAATGGGCCTGGTTCACATGTGAGCTTTTTTATTTAAAGTCCAATGGATTAAATGAAATAGGAAAATAATATTAGGCCCATCTTATATATAAGTGGGGCGGCTAAGTTAAGGTTTTGACCTAAAAATATTATTTTGTTTCATTTGTTTTAATTAAATAAGAATTAATTGATTTATTGATTAATTGTTTAATTAAAGAAACAAATCTTTACTAAAAGTAAAAGACTTGTTTGATAAGTAAATAAATAAATTAGTATTATTTATTTAATCAAATAAGGAGTCTCCTTTTTTTTTATTTAGTCAAATAAAGAATAAAAATAAAAGAGTTGGATTAGGGTTTGAAGTCTATAAAGTTAAAAGAATTAGGGTTGAATTTCAGTCACGCTATATAAGTGACATGATGAAATTCGGCCAACCCTAATTAGATACTACATAGAATTCGGCAACCCTAAAGGAAAAAGAAGAAAAATTCGGCCAACCTATATATATGTTCTTATAGGGTTCGGCCACATCAATTAATTGGTGCTTGAGTTTTTATTTTCTTTCTTCTTCTTCTTAATTCTAGAGAGTTTTTATTCTAGAGAGACAAAAAGGAGTGAAAAATTATTCTTTGATAGTATACAATTGCTTAAACATCAATAAGCTTGTGTATACGATATCGATCTAGGTTCACGCGAGTTTCGATCATAAGATTGTGAACTCAAAAGTGACCGGAATAATTTTGACATTCTTTTTGATTGTTTTGTGACTAACAAAGAAAAGAAAGTATTTGTTTGGTCCATTCACAGGTTTGCAATTCAAAGGAAAAGGAGACCACGCTCCTAGGTGATCCACGTTCGTGTTCGGATTGAAGGTCTTGCGGATTACCATCGACGTAAGTCAATCGGATCACGCGACAAGAGATAATTTACTTTTGTTGATATATATGCATGTTTATTGATTAAAAGGGTTTAAGGTTCATAAAGGAAAAATTTTTAAAAGTCACTAAATCGTCTTTAGTATCGCTTCCGCTGCGTGTAATACTTTTATTTGTTTATTTTTCCCTACAATTGGTATCAGAGCCTAGGTTGAACCCTTTTAATTAATTAACGTATATATACGTGGATCTATTTCTTTTTATTGTGATTATGCATGTTTAGAAAGAGATGGCACTCTAGGTATTCAAATATATAATTACATGTGATGTATGGATTTATATATATTTTATGTGGTTTGTTATTGCTCGATTTTGGCCCTAGATTTTCAATGTAATTTTTGTTTCGGAGTTGTAACAAGAAGGGTGGTCTATTATCGCCATAATTCCTTCTTGGTACATTGCTAGGTTTTATTTTTTTTATATATATATGTGCAGTATTTTTTTAGGGTTACTGCAGTTTTTTTTATTTTTAGTATGTGCAGTTTTTGGTTTGTAAAAATACTGCAGTGAATAAAAAAAAAAAAAAAAATTAATACTGCAGTATTTATTATATATATACTGCCGTAATATATTTAGGTCTTGGAGATTCGAAGACACGAAGCAAAACGAAGCAACCGGAACCAAGTACGAGAACCGTGCGCACCCTAGGAGTGGATTGGGCTGCACATGACAAGCCCAAACTTTGGTGGGCTGCGCATGGCAGCCTTGTGTGGCCTTATGGGCTGCGCAAGGCAGCCCTTTTGTGGGGTTGTGGGCTGCGCACGCCCATGGGAGAAGGCCGAAGGATGAGCGTATGGTTGATGGGCCACCTGAAGATCTTGTATTCCTGACAAATTGTAATTTACTTGTTTTTCTAGGATGGGCCAAAATTGTTGCTATTTAATTTATGCTTAAATATTACAATATTTGTTATTGTATGATAACATGACATATAGAATAGGAGTGCCACGCATATATCTCTTTTGGTATGAACATGCATTGAATGATTTAGGTATCTAAATTGGCATCTAGATAACTCAGTAAATCATTCTATAGGATTTAATCACACGCCTTAAATAATTGAGTGGGAGAAGGTGTTTTGGTAACACCTATGGCCTCCAAGGTTAGTTGAACTTTATTATTTATTGGTAATCCCCCCAAGGGGCATCCATGAATGGAATTTAGCAACATACTTCCTTACAAGGATAGACTAGACAATGGACTCAAACGAGATCTACTCCCCAAGGAGGGATTTTCGTGAGAGAAAATTGAGGGTCGATATCTTGGTAACACACTCAATGTAATTTTATTGATATCCTCCCAAGAGTTCTTGTCAGTAAAATTGCAAGGCTAAAATTGAAAACGCTGGTTGTTATGTTAACAATTAGGTGGGACCTAGTCTAACTAGTAAATGGTGCGAACTCCCAAAGGAGGCGTAACATTTATGGGTGTTAGATCACCGTTGAATTTTATGATTGAGTTATTTATTTAATTCAAGATAAATATTTAAAAGTGCTTTATCATGATTATTTACTTATATATGTTTTGTTTTATTCAGAAATCATGACCCCATCACTTATGAACATCCTGAAAGATAACACTTTAACTGGAGATAATTATGTCACATGGAAAAGGAAAATTGGGTTGTTACTGCAAAGTGAAAAACATAAGTTTGTTCTAACTACTCCTAAACCACCTGCTCCTAATAATGAATCTAGCATAATGTGTAGAGATGAGTATGAGCAGTGGAAGACTTCAGATGATATGGCAAAATGTTACATTATGGCCACTATCTCCGACGTGTTGCAACAGCAGCATGAAGGAATGGAGTCCGCTGCTGATATAATGATGTCTCTAGAGGAGATGTTTGCTATGAAGTCTAGGACGACTAAGAGAGAGGCAGTGACTGCTTTTATGAATCTTAGGATGAAACCTGGACAGGCTGTGAAAGATCACATGATGAAAGTCATAGCACATCTCAACATTGCTGAACTGCATGGCGCTGAGATAGATGGTGAGACAAAGATTGATATGGTTGTCAATTCATTGTCAGATTCCTTTGATCAGTTCAAATTTGACTACACTTTGAACAAAAAGGAATACACCTTACAAGGCCTGATGCAAGATGTTCAAAGTGCTGAAAAGATCCTTGTGAAAGGCAAAGGTCAAGAGATTCATATGGCTGGTAAAGTTGCTACTGTTAAGGCCCGTCAAAAGGTCAAGAAACAACAAAAGAAAAAGCAACTTGGGCCTATCAAGAAGGAGACCAAGAAAGTAACCAAGATCAAAAGGAAATGCTTCCTTTGTGGTGAAAAGGGACATTGGAAGAGAAATTGCCCAAAGTCCCAGAACAAGAAGGAAGAAGGTAACTTGAATTATCTAGAAACATGTTTTTTGGCTGATTCTACAGATTCTTGGATCATAGACTCAGGAGCCACTAATCATGTTTGTTATTCCTTGCAGGGGTTTCAAGAAAGGAGAAAGCCGAGTAAGAATGAAATCAATTTGCGCTTGGGCAACGGAACGTTAGTGTCTGCAAGTGCAGTGGGAGATATTAGAGTTTATTTGGATTCTAGAAGGCATTTAGATTTAATAGACGTTTATTATGTACCTCAATTCAAGAGGAATTTAATTTCAGTTTCTTGTTTGAATAAATTTGGATATTCGGTTGCTTTTAATAAAGTTTTTATTATTAGTAAGAATGACAAAATTATTTGCCAAGGTACATTGGAAAACGGTCTATAATTTTTGCATAGAAATATCTCTCACTCGTTAGACACAGAAATAACGGAACCTAATCATAAAAGAGTAAAATTATCAACAAATGAAACCTACCTTTGGCATTTACGCTTAGGCCATATTAACCTTAATAGGATTAAAAGATTGGTAAGTGACGGACCTTTAAGTGACTTAAAGGTTGATGATCTACCAACTTGTGAATCTTGTTTGGAAGGTAAAATGACCAAAAGGACGTTCTCTGCCAAAGGTGCAAGAGCCACTGAATGTTTAGGATTGATACACACTGATGTATGTGGACCTATGAGCATTTAAGCTAGAGGTGGATATGAGTACTTCATCACCTTCACGGATGATTACTCAAGATTTGGTTATGTGTATCTCATGAGACATAAGTCGGATGCTTTTGACATGTTCAAAGCATTCAAGCCAAGTGGGAAAATCAAATTTGAGAAACATATGTGTACCTGGAGATCCTGATCGCTGTGGTGGAGAATATCTATCCGTGAGTTTCAAGAATATCTTATTGATAATGATATTGCCAATGCACACCTCAATGTGTAATGGGTAGCAGAAATGAGAAATAGAACTCTTTTGGATATGGTTAGGTCTATGTTGAGTTATTCAACGCTTCCTATTTCTTTTTGGGGATATGCTTTACAAACTGCTATATACATTCTAAACGATGTACCATCTAAGTCTGTTCCTAAAACACCGCATGAGTTGTGGACTGGGCGCAAGCCTAGTTTACAACACTTAAGGATATTTGGTTGTCCTGCGCATGTGTTAAAAGGAAAGACAGAAAAGACGGAGTCCCGTTCAGAAACATGTATATTTGTAGGGTATCCAAAAGAAACTAAAGGATATTATTTCTATAGTCCTTCAGATCTTAAAGTATTTGTTTCGACAAATGCTAAATTTCTGGAAAAGGACTGTATGAATGATTTTGTGCCTAGAAGTAGAATTGTCCTGAATGAGATGTCAGGAGATGCAATTCCACGAGAGGTTGCACAACCTAACCCAATTGTAAGTTCCGATCTAACACAAGATCAACAACCTACCGTTCCTCGTCGTAGTGGGAGGGTTAGAACACAACCCGAAAGATACATCGGTCTGGGAGAATCAGTGAAGAATCTCTTGGACGACGATGATCCCTATACGTACAAGGAAGCTATGGAGGATGTTGATAGTCGCCATTGGCAAAAGGCAATGCAATCCGAGATTGAATCTATGTTCGATAACAAAGTCTGGTCCCTTGTAGACTTGCCTAAAGGGATAAAACCCATTGGGTGCAAGTGGGTATACAAGAGGAAAAGAGGTATGGATGGAAAGGTGGAAACTTTTAAAGCTAGATTGGTAGCTAAAGGGTATACACACAAAGAAGGTATCGATTACGAGGAAACCTTCTCTCCTGTGGCCATGCTTAAATCCATTAGGATACTCTTATCCATTGCAGCATCTTTAGATTTAGAGATTTGGCAAATGGACGTCAAGACAGCTTTCCTAAATGGAAGTCTTGACCAAAGCATCTACATGATGCAACCAGAGGGATTCATTGAAAAGGGCCAAGTGGATAAGGTATGCAAGTTGCAGAAATCCATATATGGATTAAAGCAAGCATCCAGATCCTGGAACATAAGGTTTGATCAAGCTGTTAAAGGTTTTGGATTTATTCAGAATCCTGACGAACCTTGTGTATACAAAAGGATTAAAGGCGACAAGTTGGTTTTCCTGATTCTTTATGTTGATGATATACTACTCATTGGAAACGATGTAGGTGTATTAACATCAGTAAAAGAATGGTTAGCAAAACAATTTGATATGAAAGACTTAGGAGAAGCAAGTTTTATTCTAGGTATCCAAGTAATAAGGGATAGAAAGAATAGAACGATTGCATTATCCCAAGCTTTATACATAGACAAAATCTTGTCTAGGTTTTCCATGCAGGATTCCAAGAAAGGTATGTTACCTTTCAGACATGGAATCAAGCTTTCTAAGGAATAAGTTCCTAAGAATGAGCATGAAGAGCAATTCATGAGTAGAGTTCCATATGCCTCGGCAGCTGGAAGTCTCATGTATGCAATGCTCTGTACTAGACCAGATATTTGTTTTGCTGTTGGCATAGTTAGCGTGCTCAACCCCAAACCCTGACCATCACCGGACCCGCAATAACTGCCATTTTTCAAGTATCTAAGAGAACGAGATAATATGTCACAATTTCTAGGATTTGGTTCCATTTGTATGCCGCACTCGACGAATCAGATTCGACTCAAAATCCACACATCGTGGGTCAGTGTTTACTATTGGAGGAGGAATGTATTATATTGAGGAGTATCAAGTACCCAGGTTGTTGATCTCACCATGGTAGTCGGCATGCTGTCGCATGCGAAGCTGCCAAAGAGGCTGTTTGGCTCCGCCAATTCTTGATTGACTTAGAAGTGGTTCCTAGTGCGAATAAGCAGATCACTATCTACTGTGATAACAGTGGAGCAGTGGCTAATCCGAAAGAACCAAGAAGTCACAAGAGAGGTAAACACATTGAAAGAAAGTATCATCTTTTAAGGGAGATTGTTCAAAGAGGTGACGTAACGATTACCAAAATCGCGTCAGCAGAAAATCTAGCGGATCCCTTCACAAAGGCTCTACCTCAGAAGAGTTTCGATGGGCATCTAGAGAATATGGGCTTGAGAGATATGACACATTTGCTATAGCGCAAGTGGGAGATTGTTAGGATTATGCTCAATAGCAAGAGTGTAATGTTGTAATTAACAATCTTTTTCATATTAATAAAGTGATTTCTGGTTTAACAAATCGTATAGTATTTATAGTTTGTATTATAATTGTCAAAGTAAATAATCATAAGGTCTAAAGACTATGGGAAAAGAAGAATTGTTCGTACATCTGGATATGTATGTAGCAGACACAATTCTTTAGTTAGTCTTGAATAATGTTCACAACTTAAGTTAAAGGTTGGGCACCTTTATCTTGTTAAAGTTGTAGAATTCTTTTGCTAGCATTTGAGTGGGATCAAATGAGATATGATGAGTCTAAAATCACCGGAGTGTCTTCGAGCAAAAGGATCTAGTGCACTGGGTGCATTGAACCGGATCACAATGAAATACTTTATCTATAACCGTCAGTAGATAAAAGTCTTTTCATTATCAGGACTATCGGAGATTCTATCTTAATCCTGAGATAAATGATGGACTTATGGTTCCAAGTGATATCATTTGAGTTATCAATGAGTACGATTATATCGCATAGTCTATCCTCGATAGTTTGGTGATATTCATTTGTTAATCGATAGAGGACTTCATTTATAGATATGGACATCGTGGCTCCATTTAATTAAATGAGAGTATAATATCATCATATGGATGTTTTGAGGTAATTGGATATTAAATCTCAACGTTGAGTTTTCAATAGTGTCTATTGAAAACATGGCTTCTGGACAAGTCAAAATATCCAAGTTCAAAACGTGGTCATATGAGTAAATATGGTAACTTGGAGAGTTATAGGCGGTCTATGAACTCTTTGCTATTACTGATATTAATCACGAGGATACACTATCTCCAATATGATTGTCTAGGGTATGAATGAGGAGCATCTTCCTTTTCTATCTTTATTTAAGAGTTCAGTTTTAGCTTTTTAGTGGAATGAGTTAAAATTAATGGATCGGACCTAAGTCAATCATTTGTTGATTATGATTAGGTTATGTCTATTGAAGCTTAAATTTAGATGGCCCGCCAAGATCCCCAATCCACATGGACTTGTATGGATCACTTGATATATTCTACCGGACCAATTTAAGGGTCCATCTAGAATTGCATTTAATATATTAAGAATATAATTTGCACATTATTTAAGTAATGGGTTGCTCAATTATATTAATATATTAATGAAACACATGTGGGCTTGTTTCTTTTAGTAAGAATGGGTCTGGTTCACATGTGGGCTTTTTTATTTAAAGTCCAATAGATTAAATGAAATAGGAAAATAATATTAGGCCTATCTTATATATAAGTGGGGCGGCTAGGTTAAGGTTTTGACCTAAAAATATTATTTTGTTTCATTTGTTTTAATTAAATAAAAATTAATTGATTTATTGATTAATTGTTTAATTAAAGAAACAAATCTTTCCTAAAAGTAAAAAACTTGTTTGATAAGTAAATAAATAAATTAGTATTATTTATTTAATCAAATAAGGAGTCTTTTTTATTTAGTCAAATAAAAGAATAAAAATAAAAGAGTTGGATTAGGGTTTGAAGTCTATAAAGTTAAAAAGAATTAGGGTTGAATTTTAGTCACCCTATATAAGTGACATGATGAAATTCGGCCAACCCTAATTTACACACTACATAGAATTCGGCAACCCTAAAGGAAAAAGAAGAAAAATTCGGCCAACCTATATATATGTTCTTATAGGGTTCGGCCACATCAATTAATTGGTGCTTGAGTTTTTATTTTCTTTCTTCTTCTTCTTAATTCTAAAAGGGTTTTTATTCTAGAGAGACAAAAAGGAGTGAAAAATTATTCTTTGATAGTATACAATTGCTTAAACATCAATAAGCTTGTGTATACGATATCGATCTAGGTTCACGCGAGTTTCGATCATAAGATTGTGAACTCAAAAGTGACCGGAATAATTTTGACATTCTTTTGATTGTTTTGTGACTAACAAAGAAAAGAAAGTATTTGTTTGGTCCATTCACAGGTTTGCAATTCAAAGGAAAGGGAGACCACGCTCCTAGGTAATCCAAGTTCGTGTTCGGATTGAAGGTCTTGCGGATTACCATCGACGTAAGTCAATCGGATCACGCGACAAGAGGTAATTTACTTTTGTTGATATATATGCATGTTTATTGATTAAAAGGGTTTAAGGTTCATAAAGGAAAAATTTTAAAAGTCACTAAATCGTCTTTAGTATCGCTTCCGCTGCGTGTAACACTTTTATTTGTTTATTTTTCCCTACATAGATCACATGCTAGGTTTTTTTGATTGATTTTTTTTGTTGAGTTTTAGTCTTGTGATCTTATTTGAACATATTTGGTAGACTTGACTTATCTTGAAATTGATTCTAGAAATGATATATACGATGTGCCTCATGATATTTTCTAGGTTTAATTTCATGATCTAAGAACAAAGATTTTTGTGATATATTGAATATTCTCATCTTGTTCTTATTGATATACATGCTTTGATTTCTAGGAACATTTGTGATTGTTTGTTGAAAGCATATCCTAGAATATATTTAAGCATGTTCATAGAGTTTGATTGAACATCTTGCTTTATTTGTCTTGTGTTTGCATCATTTGCATCACCTAGATCATTGTCTTATGGAAAGGTTGAAGTCTCTTGTTAAGGTGAGTGAAGCCTTGATTTGAGCAAGAAGGCTTGGCTAGGAAGGTGTTCCGAATAGCCAAGCACAAAGTCTTAGTTAGGATCAAGAGGATCTGGATAACTAAGCAAAAGTCTTAACTAGGAGTTTAGTACTTCGAATGGTTGAGCTAGGGAAGCTTGACTAGGATCATTTATGATCCAGATAGCTAAGCAAGGAAATCTTCCTAGAGGCTTGAGAGCCTTAGATAGGGAGTTGCTCTCTAGAGGTGTAAGACACATCTTGGATAGAGAGTAGACTAGGTGGTTCACTAGGCTTTGAGGGTAGATTAGGAGTTGATAGCTTAGGGTGGATATCATGTGTTGATAGCCTTGAGTGTGTAAGTCATTTTCATATAGTGGATTGCTTTGCCAGTGGTTGTGGTTATTCAACTCGTGGATGTTTCCTCTTTGAGATTTATTACGTAAAAATACTTGACAGATGACGATTCATGCCGTCAGCAAACCGTCCATCAAAACTATTTGTAAAACCCTCACAAGCCCTAATTGGCTTTTAACACACAAATGTAGTGGTAAGTGGGGTGTCGTCCACGGGGACACGGGACTAGTAAAAACTAGCTAATGCTATAGTAGCTTTCATGTAATTAATAATAAGTAAATGAGGATGTTGTTAAAATGTGACTTAACACAATAATAAATCTAAACTAACAATGCAACCTAGATAAAGGGGAAATGGAGTGAAGGATATATAGATGATAGAAACTAAGAAGTTAACGGATTCGAAAGTAAATACTGGGCAATGCAACAAAACTCGTAAATAAGCACATCTATTCAAAGGTAACCGACCTAGGATGTATAGAGTCGGTTATTTATCGCCGTCAAGTGATCAACCTAAGATGTATAGCGAGGAACACCTATTAGGGACTAATCCATTGTGAACCACCAACCTAGGATGTATAGTATTGGTTGTTCACACGGAGTCTGGAAATGAAGTCCATCTACCTATCAGAGATTCAACCGATTACAGATTAGCCAACCTAGGATGTATAGTGTTGACTTCTAATTCTCTCACGAGTACCGACCTAGGATGTATAGTGCCGGAAACCCGTTCACGGTTAGATTGAGACCACGGTTTAAGAATCTGAGTTCATGACATTCCGTCTATTCATTTGAGCAAGGTACAACTAAACATCATGTATATCTAGATGCAATACTTATACATAAACCAAAGAGAACTTGCCAAGATCATGTATCTCAACAAACAATAAATGAAAACCATTAAAGAACAAGAATAGAACAATGAAAGGTAGATATGAATATATATATATATATATAACAAAGTTTATATACAATCCCAATATTTAACTAACTACTCTATCAACCCCTTAGAGGGGATTTAGCTACTCATTACAACCAAGAAAACAAGAGAAAGGAAAGAGGAAGAACCCTTGGAGATCATCTCCTTCCTTGAAGTTGCTTCAATCTCCTATTTTCCTTGAAGTTGAGTAGAGAATGTAAGTGAGAGTGTGAGAGAGTGTTTTTAGATCTAGGTTGTATTTAGAACTCAGTAAAAAGCTCCCTAAAACAAATCTATAACATTATATTTATACTACATAGAAAAATAGGTCACTTAAACTTCAAAATGAGATCTGGCGCGCGTGAAGTGCGGGTGGAGTGCGGGTGAATTACCCGCACTTTAACCGCACTATAATGATCAGGTGCAAATGCAGCTCTCTGGATTGTGCTACAGTGCGGGTGGAGTGTGGTTGAATGACCCGCACTGGACCCGCACTTTAACATCAGGTGTGATTTCTACTTCTCTGTTTCAACTCATAGTACGGGTGGAGTGCGGTTGAATCACCCGCACTGGACCCGCACTTTAGTGTCAGGTGCAAAATAGCTTCTCTGGAATTGGCAGCAGTACGGGTGGAGTGCGGTTGGATCAACCGCACTTGACCCGCACTTTAGTATTAGGTGCAAAACAGCTTCTCTGGAATTGGCAACAGTGTGGGTGGAGTGCGGTTGCGACCCATACTGGAACCACACTATAAGGCTGCTGGTGATCCTTTGCCTTTCCTTTAGCCACTTTTCTACCGGAATCACCGTAACAAGCTTCCAAACCCATCAATGCACTATTTCCTACAATTACGCACATAACAACCATTATAGACGCCAAAACGCATGAAAACGGAACAAAGGATAGGGAAATGAGGGCCTATATATACAACATATTCGGCACGATCAATACTTGTGTTCATTTTCACTTTACTTTTTATTATCTTCCATATCATGTATGTGTATATTGATTTTTACATGTATTGAATCATACTATACAATTGTTAAATCATATCAAGTGTACATTTCATTCTTGTAATCCACAAATTTTTAAGTTGGAAGAAATTAGGACTGTACCTATTCACCCCCCTCCTAGGTATAATATACACTACATCTCCCTAGGGAATTTCAGTGATCATGTGAATGCAAAATGATGCAATCAAACAATTCAACATAGAACATGTGATCAATACATTCTATGGCACAAATAGACTTGAATATGTGAAACACAAGTCTAATAGTCTAGATACAAAAACGTGAATTAAACCTAAAGCAAGTGAAAACACCTAACACAAAAGCTCCTAGTTTCATTCAAATAAATAACACTTGAATAGATCATATTCATAAAGCACATATTCAAGATGTCATACACATACACAATAAAATGCTAGAATCATAAAACGATTTCAATTAATATTCTAGCCAAAGAATTAGAGCAAGGATAAAATGATTACTCAATTAAATCCTAGATTTCTCTAAAAACACATACACATACAATAATCCTAGATTACATCAATCATAGGATCAAAACAAAATTCAAGGCTATTTATCATAAAATTGATTCAATCAAGTCTCAAACAATCTTAGATATCAAACTAATCATAATACAACTCTCAAACATGTGAAAATAATAGAATCAAAGAACTAGTTCTCATATGTCTCTAATTAGACTTTTGATTAGGTTTGATTATGAAGCTGTCTTTATCAATAACATTCACCATAAATATACATACATATAGAAGAAGAAACCCCAAGCAAATTGAAGGTTATAAAAGAATAAATCTCAAACATATACCTTAAGTTTTCCTTATAAGTATATCTTAGATACTAGGATCCTAGGGTTTAGTAATCCAAGTTAAAATAGATTCTAAATCCTTTTTTAATTCGGTCACCACTAGGGTTTGAACCTTTGACCTATTTAGAGTAAATAAAAATAATCATTTATTATTTTATTCTTTTGCTCTTGTCAAGTTTCGAACTTGAAACCTCCATATAACAATTAATAATTCCTAATTATTAATATGTCACTTAAATAATCATACTATTTAAAAATTTTTAATTCAACAATTAAATAATATATTAATCAAATAATCACATCATTTAATTAATTCCCAAAATATATTTAAGTTACTTTCGTAACACCATTAATTAGACCATCCAATTCTTTGTGAGTCTTGTTACTATCTGTTAATGAAAAATTATCACTGGGGTGAATCTCCAAATAATAACTTTAAGGACTGAGATCAG